>JABXWE010014870.1:0-23030 GCA_014611495.1 Limonius californicus | reverse complement strand
GGATATAGAAAACGGACCATTACATGTGTTTGGAGATCATACGGAATGCATTCGTAACCAAAGCTCTTTGGCACCGAAGAAAAAAGAATTTTGAAACGAGTGGTAGGTGAAGCAAATGCGGTAGAAAAGCTAAAACAAAATAATTTTTACAATGAGATTGTTTCGCGCAACAGGAGAGTGACAGATCATGCGTGGAGCTTGTTGCATAACGTCAACAACAATTTGGCGGAATGTTACAAATCTATTGTAGGAAAATTTGTTGGCGGAAAAAGGGTAAACTTCTCGTTGAAAGGTGGGTACACAGCAAGGTGTAAAGGTGCTGCTTTGTCTTTTAACAGCAATAGTGATTCCTACGAATTTCAAAAGAATATGTTGAGAAATGGACCAGGCTTCTACACACAAAAGCATCGCAGACAAATAGCAAATTAAAAAAAGCAACGCTTGCGAAAATACAAATGCTCACAAATATCATTGTTGTTTGTTGCATTATTTACATCAATCTCTAGGTTATAGCTTTATATTTTTTGTTTTTTATTGCTAAGACCATTTGTACTAATATATTAATTTTGAATATATAATTGTATTTTTTTGTAAAATGAAAAATAAACATTTTTTTCTCTCTACTAAACTAAATTCGAAAACATAAATTTGTTAACATTTCAAAGCCAACTAAAACAGACTTTTAAAAAGTACTGCACGAACGAAAATAGTGATACCAAAAAATTTGATTAAAAAAAAAGAATAATCTAAATAGTTTTAATAACAGAAATAGGTACATATGTATTTCAAATCAAGCAAAATTTTCTATTTTTTCGTCATTTTTTCGTAAAATCAAAAATTAATTTTTGTTCCTCTTGTAAACTGTATTCGGAGACATACGGTATATACATTTTTTTAAAATACATAACAATTGCATAGATATTGCCATGAATCTAGTAAGACTAATTATAATTTTCTTTTATTTGTTAGTTTGCAACTTTTTGAATTCAAAGACACATTGGGTTTGTCAATACATAAAATGTTCCATTATGGCCGGGTAATAAAACGATTATCTACCCATCACCGTAATAAAGTTGGCTTGACACCGAAGTTTCTACCTGAACAATCTACAGCGCCTCTCGCGGCCAAGTTGGAGAACTAAATGTGCAAAATATACAAAAATGACATGTGATTATTTAAACAATACACCTTTTTTTTAAAACTGGTTAGTATTGATTTATATCAAGTACAGCATTTTACACATGTCTGCTTATTTTCTTTTCTAAAAGTATCGTAGACATGAAGATACATCGTCCTCTACGTTCTTGCTTTTATTTAAATAAATAATTTTTCTTCGTCTTGTTTTAGATTCAGCGGGCTAGGGAATAGTATTATTAATGTTAATCCAAAAAATCAAAAGGCTATCTTTAGATCTAGATACCAAAGAATGCAAAAACAATAAAAATAAAACGATTGCGGTCTACTTTTTACGTGATACATTTTTTTTAAATAATGAAACATATTCAGCGGGGTAGATATTAAAAATACGCGTAATTTGATGTATGATACATATAATAAAAAAAATGAATTACACCCAAAAAATGAAAAAATAACCAATTTTGGCCGGGAGGATCAGCCTTAAGTTACAAAGTGTTAACGAAACCCTTAGAATTAAAGATCCTGAAACAAGACGTCGGTACGAATTTTTAAAAACTAAAATTAATCAGTATAGTGAAATAGGTAGGCTGCACTATGTTAAATGTCTGCGATATTTTTATAAACAGTAAATTATACATACATATATTGTCATTAAGTATTATTGTACTCCTAGTTTTTAAGTTCTTTGACGAATGTTGAAATGCTTTAAGTGTAAATATATTTTTGGGTTTAATAAAACAACAAACAATTTAATCCTCGTTTTACTTAAAGTCCCCAGTTCAGTTGTTTAAAAAATATCTAATCCGAAGTCTAGTGCCCAATTCAGGTGGTGTCATTAAAAGGCAGGTAAGCGGTGCCCAATTCGTGGTCGCCCCTTACTACACCGTGCAAGCGAAATTAAAGTCCTCAGATCTACTGTGAATGGAAAAGTCGTAGACTTTCAAGAAAGTTTTGAAAATTACATTCAGTTATTAAGCAGCAAGTATTTTGTTTAAATTCGAAAATATGAAATCCAATCCAAATAGAAAAAAATTCGCATTTCTCGAAAAATTGTATTGTGGCATAAAAATACAATGCTTTAATTCTACTGTAAAACTGCACAATTGATGCAAATTGCAGTGTGTAAATTGGAGTTTGCGCTATTTCGTCCTCAACGTATGCTACAATGACCAATTTTAACTTATTAGGCAAAGAGCACATTTTTAATGATAAAAACAAAATTTGAATTGATACTGTTGCATGTGTGTAAACAATCACCCCAGAAACAGTGTGCGAATCGAACGCGCCTATACTCTTTTTTAAAACGCTTGCTTCTTTGACTCAGGTGCGGGTATATAAGAGGAACATTGTAGGCTCCAAGTAGTGCCCAGTGATCTCGTGGTGGCGATACTTTGTCCAGAAGCAGGTAGAAATATAATTTATAATTTCTTTTTTGATAAATTACCATTCTACAATCTGTTACTTAAACATCAAGCAGTTTCTAAAATAATCAATTCAATACATATTTCAATAATAGAGCATATTTTAATATCTATCCTTAAAATTCATAAGTTATTTTATAATTCTGTTAAAAAATAATAAAAATTGCAATATTAGTTTTGTTGCGCTTTTTAATTAAATATTTTAAGGAATCATTGAAGTTTTCAAAATAGAAATATTTTCTTTAGCTGTTGATTCAGTATTGTATTACTGCATATTTTGCAACAAATGCATGTTTCATATTACCAGTAAAATTTTAATATTTGTACATATTATTATTATGATGATTATGAAGAAGCAATTAAAGTTTTTTATAAATCTAAATCTAAGGATTTATGGAATGCTGCATGAATGGGTAGTGTGTAAGGGACGCCCGCACCCCCCTGAAGTAATACAAAAGCGGTTTCGGGGGGGGGGGGTAGTATGAATGAACAAAAAAAATCAGTTAGATTAAAAAGTAGTACATTCTCAAATATATAATAGAACAACGCTTACAATCTAAATAATTCTACAACTAGTCGCAAACCTTTATTGCAGTTGCAATCTACATCTATAAGAATTCAAACGTAAGGTTAACATTTAAAATACCTCATAGAAATGGAGTATCAGTTCGAAAATTATTACATGCGATATAAAATATTTAGAAACGACGTGCTGGTCAATGTCAACTGGCTAATAGTGGACATTTTGACCATTTGCGTTAAGTAATTTTTTTATATTTCTCAATAACATTGTTATGTGTGTTACTGGTCTTTTTATACCGCCATTTAACTGGTGAGGAGGTCTATCAAAATAAAAAAATTAACGTGGCGTTATGGCGCAGATGCTAAAACCGATATTAAAGAAAAACAACGTTCGGAAATGCCTTTTTTAAAAACAAAATTTCCGTGTTCAATGTTTTCCCAAAAAAATTAAATAATAAAATTATGAATTTTGTGCGGAACTTTCTCACCACGTTGTATAGTACAAGGTAGACTTTGGAAATGCAACATTCAATAAACACCGGAAACATTGTATTTATTGCTTCAAACAAAAAATCTAATATTTTAAGATCAGGTGATCTCGATAGCCATAAATAAGGCCCGTTATTTCCAATTTTGTTATTTCCACGCTTTTGCTGCAAAAATTTGGCACAAGTTGTGTATTATGCGATGACGCACCGGCATACTGGAACCACATTTGGCTATGAAGAACAAAAGGCAGATTGTCTATCAAACAACAACAATTTTCTTATTGTGCAGTAAATGCCAAATTCCTATTTTTGGTTAACAATTGTATTTCCTAAGCCTATATTTAGGCAATTTCTTTTTCCGACTATTATGACATTGTTCGTGGTTTAACTGAAAAAAATAAGGACGGGACAATATTAGGAATTAAATGTGCTTTTTAAATATCCACAAAATACAGCGTGTTTCATTAAACTAAGTAAACTTTAAAACGCTGCTCTTTTGCTTTTCAAATGACAACATTCTCTAGAGTTATTAAGATTAATTTTGGATTTTTTTCCGAACTAGTTGGATTCTGACGAAATTAATGATGTGTAATGAAAAATCAATCACGCTGTATATGTATTATCAAGTAATGACAACGTGTGTTACCTTATTTAAATTAAATTTATGTTATTAGTTTAAACTAATAGTCAGAATTTCAGCAGCTTTTATGAAAGCTTCTACAAGTTCTATTTTCAGCTTTACGCGTATTACGTATGTTACATATAAGGTTTACACTGAATATTGGTTTCGACATTGGCTCTGATCTGCTGTTCTAAAACCGTCCAATAGCGGAGAATTTATTAGCGCAACTTGCTTATTCATTAGAAGACCACGCTCACAATAATAAATAGATTGCAATTCAATATTTTGGTGTTATATCAAAAAATATTGCTAAAATTATAATCAACAGTAGGACATTTTAAGTAAACAACGGAAAGTATTTTCGATAGCGTATTAAAAGCAATAGATAATGATCTGTTACAGTTGGATATTTACAACTACAACGTAGTCCTGTATACACAGGTCAGACTTGTTAAGTCTAACTACGCTAAACACTTATTAGAACACAATCATGCATTGACATCAAATAATATAGCAACCTTTTAACATTTCTACGGTATAAACGTAAATTGAACATACTATAGGACTTTTAAATTCACAAACACACTTTAACAAATATACCTCAAGTGAATAAGCTGAACAAATTGATCTCATAAATTTCCCGCTACTGGAACTTTTAAAATTGAAAACCAGCACGAGTTCAAAACCAACCAAAACAAACTAAACCAGTGTACTTTTTCCGCAATTATATGCATTTATATTATATTGAAAAAGACATAGTATATGATATAATTCTCTGACTATCATTTAAAACTATTAACGGCATCATCGATTTCTTTATGGTCTTACTTTTGGTGGCGGTTAATTTCATTAATTCTTTGTATATATATATACATATATGTAGGGAAAATACATGCGTTTCTGGAATTCTTCATGTTCCAGAAATTACATCAATTTCTTACTTTCATAATACCAAATTATTAGCCCATATCTTTCTTGGGGAACATTTCCAAACAATTGTTTATATTTTTAATCTTATTTATGGGCTGTAGAATATAGCCCTAAAAGGATGACATCACTTTATGTTACACCCTGTATATATATATATATATATATATTTAAACAAAATTTCTTAGAATGCCTTGAATATTATTGCTTGAACAGTCTACCTCGGAAACCAAAACATGCCCAATATTTTTTCAGTGTTGTACTTACTAACACCTACATTTCTGAACAGCTAAACACAATGTCGGTCGTAAATATGACACCAATTCGGAATTCTCTACATTACCCGCTGAGCTTAGATGGCGATGACATGGAGAAGGTAAGTGATACGAATTATTTCAACAAATACACTTTCGTACAAACCTAATTCTGTTCTCCTGAAGGAACTTTTAAAGCCGTTCAAGTACATTACCTCAATTCCTGGAAAGAAAATCAGGCAACACTTTATTAGAATTTTGGCCCACTGGACGCCAGTGTCTGAGAAGAAAATTCAACAAATTGAGGAGTTTACACACTATATGCATAATACCACTCTATTGTAAGTAGTAACTACATTACATAGAATAATTATTAAAGTAGAAAAAGGAACATAAACGTCAAGTCCTTGTATCCTGTTTGCATATTATAAAGTAAACAAGATACAAGGATCTGACGTATTGTTATGTACACTTCGTTTCATATGAAATGCACCACCCATTAAAACTAAAGGAATTGGTTTGAAACTTTGCTAGAATATTGTTTCGTAATTGCGTATGAAATGATCAGGTTTTCATAAAAAAAGATTAACAATTATAAGAAAACAATAAGAACAACGAATACAAAATTAATAATGTGTAACATCGCCATAAACAGCAACGCAGGCATTTACTCGTCGTGGCATGCTTTCTATCAAGTGGTCTATGTTCTCCTGGGGTATCTCGTTCCATATAACCTCCAGTTGGCGTCTCAGCTCGTCTAAGTTGTTAAGAGCTGTTGGCAATAATCTAAGTTGCCGGCTCATTATGTCCCAAAAATTTTCGATCGGCGATAAGTCCGGTGACCGTGCAGGCCAGGAAAACATTTGCAACTGTGCTTGTTAGAGGTACGTTCTGGTAATGTTTGCAGTGTGTGGACGTGCGTTATCCTGTTGGAAAATACCGTTTGGCAACGTCTGCATGAATGGTACTAACACCGGCTCCAACACATTACGAATAATAGCGATGAGCATTTAAAGTGCCTGGAACGTACACAAGAGGTGGTCTTTTACCGAAACAAATCGCACCCCGAACCATAACTCCAGGTGTTCAAGCTGCATGGCGTCTTTCAACAAGCTCTAGATTTCGTCTTTCTCCTCGATATCGACGTACCTTGCTACTGCCGTCATTTGCCCACAAACAAAATCTTGATTCGTCACTGGTGACAATGTCGTTCCATTGCTGATTCCAATGCTGCCGCCCTTGACACCAAGCAAGCCTAACAACCTTGTGATGTGCAGTTAAAGGGAGCCATTGGAATGGACAGTAGGATCGCAGTCCAAAAGAAGAGATTCTTCTTCTGTAAATTGTTGCCACTGACACGCGCCGGTGAAGAGCTCGCATCCAGTCTACAGCAACAGACCTAGTTGTTTGAAAGCGGTATCGTGTTGCCATTCTTCGAAGAAGTCGATCTTCACGAACATTGCTGCTACGTGGAGGTCTACCAGCTGAACGATATCCCTGAATGCCTTCTTCTGAACAAGCAGACCATATTCGTGCAACTGTAGTGTGGTTCCGATTTAGTCTTCTACTACGTTCACGAAAACAAAGTTCAGCTTCTTTCATGCCGATAATTCTACCTCTATCAAAATCGGATATGTGGTTAAACTTTATATGTTGTCTTGCTGGAGGCATTTTAAAACATTAATTCTATCACAAAACGTAACAAAATCTCGAAACAACTAATTAATGTTCACTAAATATTGTTTTGTTTCTAAGCAACAAGTTGATGAGAGACAGTAGACGAACACCACAACCCCTTGATTTTTTTAATGGAAATAGTGATCATTTCATACGCAATAATGAAACATTATTTTAGCAAAGTTTCATACCCGTAGCTTTATTTTTAATGGGTGGTGCATTTCATATGAAATTGAGCATCGTCGACACTTTTAGTCCCACTACTGGGCACCGGCACTGTTCTTTGCCAAGTGTTTTTTCTCAGTGTTAAGGAAGTAACATAGAAGTCGACAGTTTAGCGTCGAATGCGAACAAAAAAATTTCAGATAAGCTTTTTGACATTAATCCCCAAGTTTGCTAGATTGGGAAATTGTGTATGGGGGGGGTTGCAGCATGCAATTTTTATATGCTGCCAGAGGAGTGGTGAGGATTCAACATTTTCAGGAAATGTATATTAATTTTTGTAAATTCTTCTGTGTTGATACTTTTTTAATGGCCGTATTATATTTATCTCTTATCGAAAGTTTAAACAATCATCTAAATAATTTTAAAACAGCATCAAACACACTTCTTTGCTAAAGGAAAGGAAATCAATATTCCGTTTCAACATTTTATATTGTAAAATACGTTTTTACAGACTTGATGACATTCAAGATTACTCCGAGCTGAGACGGGGAATTCCAACTGCCCATACAGTATATGGTATTCCAAAAACGGTAATTGGAATAGACTTTATCCTAATCCGTATACACGAGATGATAGAGGAATTAGGAGATAGAGAAGTAATTTAATTATGCATTAAAACGTTCCAGTAGTTTCGAAAACAATCGTATAATGCACTTAATATTACCACTAATTCGATGCTATTTTCAGTTAAGTAAACAAATCATCAAGAACATCAGGCACGTAATAGCAGGTCAAGGATTGGAAATATACTGGCGAGATAATTATATTTGTCCAACCGAAGAAGAATATCTCCAAATGATTTACAGAAGTATGTAGCTCTATTAATTTTGTGTAATTAGTTACATAATTATTCTTTCAGAAACTGGTCTAGTATTCATGTTAGCACAAGAAATAATGAATACATTCACCACAGCGCAGAAGACGGACGCCAGTAACATGCTAAAAATGCTTGGAGTGTATTTTCAAATTAACGATGATTATCAAAATTTGCATAACCAGATTGTAAGTTAATGTGTTTTAGTTGTGACCTTATTACATGTGAATTTACCAGTATTTCGACAGCAAAGGTTTCTGTGAAGATATAACTGAAGGAAAATTCAGCTTTCCCATCGTCCATGCTATTAATAACTTTCCGGAAGAAGGAAAAGCAATAAAAAGTATCCTTTTCAGTTACCATATATAACTTTCAAAATCCCTTTTACAACTAAATAAGGGTTTTGATGGCGTCCCTTTAATGGTATCCATATTCATAACTAAATATTTTTCTTAATTGTTAATAGATATATTACGTGAGCGGACAACTGATGTAGAGCTTAAAAGGAAATGCTTATCGATACTTGAAAAGTGCGGCAGTTTGGAGTACACCTTGAATACTTTAAAGGAACTCAAAAGCGCAGTCTACGCAGAAATAGATAAGCTCGATGAAAATCCTTCAATGAAGAAATTTATTGACGAAGCCGTGCTTTTTTGTCTATAATTAACCACAGAAGGAATTGCTAAGAAAATACAGTGTCTTACAGTTCTATAATAAGAATCTTCATAAAAGGTTTTCACTTCATAGTCTAATTGCTATAACATAAATATTAAGTAATTAGAATAATTGGGTTATTGATTCATGAATTAATAGTTTTTAAGGAAGCTGCTTTTGTATTTTATGCTATACCGAAACAATATATGTAATAAATTAGGAACCAATATGTAGTGTATATAAAACATTAAAGTAATCAAAATTGCACCATGATCTAAATATTGATTATGCTTCTGTCTCCTAGCAGAAATGTTGTACACAGTAGGAAGTACTCTAATCAAATCATTTTCAAGTGAAAAAATTAAAGTATAAATTGAGAACAATTATAATATATCATTTCGAAAGTGTAATGTACGAATACGGAATATTCCAGTGTTAATAAATTTGTTATCCTGTCTATTACATTATAAATTACGACTTGGATCGGTAAAAAGTATTCGTAACTATTAACAGAGAACACAATAACGTATACGATTTATAAACTTTGGTTTTAATAATGGACATTAATGGGCACAGTTGAAGTGACAGCTATTACTATTGCTAAACTATTGACAGTTTAAAACGGCAAATCGTGTCTGTATGTCTCCTGACGTTTTTATATCGGCACTACATGTGCCATCTGTTTACAAGCACTATAACAAAGTATATCATAACTTTGCAGAAATATTGATTCATAACTCAGCTAGCAATGAAAAAGGAAGTACAAAAGTAGAGTGATTAAACTGACCGTCTTTTGAAGTGTCATTATCACTAAAAGTTCAAACTTTTTCCACTAGAGGATCTAAGCCTTACCGGTAGAAAAAATGCACTAATGATATAGTCCACTTCAAGTTATACCGACATTAGCTTTACAAATGCATAAAAGTGACTACGCCCCTTATTCGGCGGAAGTACCTAAACGCCCTTAGTTTCCGAATAATCCTCATATATGCAATAAAAATATAAATAATGCGAATTTGGCGTAAAAGGTATAACTTTTGCTAACATATTGGAATTGATTTACATTTCTTAGCCCATATCGCTTATAGTAGAGGTAACCAAACAATTGATTGCGTCATCAACATTGTCTTGTAATTACTACGTTTCGATAGTTTACACAGGGGGTTTTATATGGGGCGTTTTCTAAACTATTGTCCCGGGAGATTATTGACAAGGGGTTAATGTCTAGAGGTTTTTGGCAAGGGGGTAGTTGTAAAAGTCGTATAATTATGAATTGGTAGCACAATTTCCACCAAAATCACTGTTTTATCAACTTTCCGATCATAGAACTCCTAAAGAGCTTTTATTTTACCATTATAACGTAGATCTTTTAGAAACAATAATTAAATTGATACAGGGCGTTCTATTTAATAGTGTCAAAAAAAAGAGAAGAAACTTACCAATATAGGTCACCTTTTGTAGTACGACAAGTGATGTTTCAATTAACCAACTAAATTTAGGGGAAGAAGGATTAATAAACCTTTGTAATAAAGTCCATAAGACCAAAGACCCTCTATGTCCTAAAATAATTTTGGGTTGTCCAGAATATATGATTACAAACTACTACCCTTTAAAAGTATAATGCACACAACCCTAATGTTAATATTCAGGTTGACTGGCAAGTTTCGCTTAAAAGCCATATTTTCAAAAATTCTGAAGGAGAACTTTGGCTCAATAACAATTAAAAGAAACAGAGAAAGTCATAAAGCAAACAAAAGATAATGACGCTCCCGGCCCAGATCATATCTTAAACTGCTACTTAGAGTGATACAGAACAGGATTTTTACAAAATGCGAAGAATTTGTAAGTGACGGCCAAATGGGATTTAGAAGCTTTGCTTTGTATACAAATATTATTACAGCGATCCTGGGAAGTAGGCGAGCCAGTTTTTAAGTATGCTTGATCGATTATAAAAAAGCGTTTAATCGAGTCCAACATACGAAATTAATTGAAATCGCAGAAATAAAATGTCCCATTAAGGTAGCTAGACACTCTTTTGTGAAGAACAGTAACAAGTAACAAGCACCTTAGATTACCTACAAAAACCAAGTTTGTAAAGTGGTACGTCTGGTCTGTGTTGTTATACGGATGCGAAACCTCGACGCTAAAAATCAAAACTATGAACCACATTGAAGCGTTCGAAATGTGATGTTACCGCAGAATACCCAAAATTGCCGGGACTGAAAGAAGACAAACGAACAGGTGTTAAATCTGAAGAAAAAAAAAGAGAACTTCTAAACGTAATAAAAAGAAGAAAACTGTACCTCGGGCATGTGCTGAGAGGACAGGAGTATGAACTTTTACGTTTAATTATAAATAGCAAAATCGAGGGAAGAAGCGGATTGGCAGAAAAAAGATGTTATGATTGAGAAACCAGAATTTAGGAAAAAAGATCACTGGAAGAAACATCATCGGAAAAAACGTCACCCGGAAAATACGGCACCGGAAAAAACAACACCGGAAAAATTATCACTCGGAAAAAACGTCACCGGGAAAAAAAATCACCTGGAGAAAGACATCCTTTAAATAACTACCTTTATAATATTATAAGATATCCGAAAATGGAAAGGTGCATTCAGAAATTCTGCGATTAAATAAAACAGTATATATTTCAAAGAATAGAAATACATTATAATTAGGAAAAAATTAATAATAATATAATTATTACATTTAGCAACAATAAATTAAGTTTTAATTTGGACGCGATCTTATAGTGTGACCAACAGCACTAATAAATTGAGCCATTGATCTCGTACCTTCGTTGTACTCAATACATAATGAGCGCAGTGTTCTCTGAAGCCGCTCATAGGTGGGATTTTTCCGTGGATTGGGAGTGGGTCGCGTGTTCATTTCTTCTAATTTCGCATAATCCACTGATAACTCTTGCTTCATTTTGGTGATAAGTAACCAAACGGACGGGTGCTTAACACCAACCAAGTGACTAAAACGATTGTTCCAACCTGAAAACGAAAATATACCTACTATATGAGTCATCATCATCATCATCATCATCATCTGACATGGAGCTGACTTGAAGGCCGATCCTGGATACGCCAGGCCCACCCCATGGGCCAGTAAGGTAGGTAGGAAGTTTCGGGATAGGGTGGGATCGGGGGGGGCATTGCACAACGTTAGCATGTCTGCAATGCATACCGCAAGACACCGCTGTGGCAACACCAGGTAGTTAGTAAGATACGCCTCAATGGGATGTTGAGTACGTACCCGAGACCGTTATGCTCTGAAGCTTGATAAAGAACTACAATGGGCGCGCAAGCCTGTGACACTTAGCTTTTAACTGCGTTCGAAGGTCCCTTCTGTGGTTTGTGGCCTGTGTCGGTCTCGGTTCTTTACCCTGTTTAGGTCGCACCTTGTAGAGACGGCAGTGGTCCTCCCCTCGCCCTTCCCCTTGTGGATTGTCACACACCGTCACTCTAATTGATCCCCCAAAAGTATTCCGCTAAACGAAAGCAATTTCTCCACTCAAACGTAAGGCAAGTCCCTAATGCGGGAACAACTAGTCGGAGCACCCTAGAACCCTGTTTAGTCCCCTAATTAGAAGAAATGCGGAATGGCGGAATAAAATATTAATCTAATTGTGTCGAAGTGTTCCCACAAAATAGAGTGCCTGCTAAATTCCGATGTTTCCGGTTATTCGACTGCCGCTTCTTGAACTCCACTGATTTTTAAACTGACTGTACCGAGTAATCTATTTTTAGAACTACACGTGTGACTGCGCTGAGGTTGACCGCTGGAAACAACGTACTCCGGCGTTTGAAGACATTCACTGCCTGGATTTTACCGTAAATCACCCCTGACTGATCGTGATTTTAAACCTAATTGAATGGACTTGTGCAATTATTTCCTATTATAATACATTCCGTCTAATCTAATCTGACCTGATCTAATAGCTCTAATTGTTTGTTTTTAGCCGTCAACTAAGAATTCCTTAGAATTTACCGCGAGCAAGGAGTGAAATTCGAGCACGTCTGTTCACGTCTAGCGATCGGCACGAACTCTCGAAAATATACCTACTATATGAGTAAAATAGAAAAATAGAAGGCCATGTAAAAATACAAACCTTCAGTGCTGTTGTTAGTTTTGTCTGCACCAGCTATCACAGCTTCGTTCACATTCCACGTTTCTGGAGAAAATGCTGGAGCGCTACGTCAGATTCTCGCTCCTCCCTGCTGGTTCCCAACTCTCCTGTACGTTCCCGTGACATACGTCTGATCAAAATAATCTACTAGATTCATATATGTTGCCGCGTCGAGGTGATCCCTCAAAAACTCTATTCCTTCAGGGACTCTATCAAGAGGTAGGAAAGCCAAACCATCTAACATTCCTACGAAACTACTCAACCTCTCATTGACGAGGTATTCATTTTACGGGCCTAACTCTTGCACTTTCCTGTGAGTGCTTTGGTACAGGTGGTAAAAGCAACCTCTTGTAATAACTTCATCACCTAATGCAGATTTCACAGCATTCATTGTGGCTTTTTCGAAATCCATATACAATATATTCGCTTCTGGGTAAAAGCCTTTTTGCTCGCATTCTCTTAAAATATATTGCAGCATACATTCATAAGCTCGTTCCGTTTTCCTTTCCAATACTACATATTCAGCAGTTACGAAAAGTCCTGATCTATTCAATCGAACAACATATAGCTGCTAGAAAAGTGGTGGAGCCAAAGAAAAATTACCATCGATGCACCAAGAAGTGGCGGAAGAAAGGCACTCCAGTTGCTTATCAGTATTAAAAATGATGATTCTGCCCTCATCCTCACTTTCGGAGGCTCTATTATCAAAAAGCAAAAATCTCTCCGGGTTTGGTCCACTCGTCAACGTCCATTCTCCTGCAATAATTATACAAATAAAATATTAATATTTAAAAAAATATGAAATATAGTTTACTTAGCGGTTTTGTAATTCATAGATTTTTAAATATAATACACTGCCTATACCTACTACTGAAATGGCATTTCCTTACCTTCAATTATTTATTGCTCTAGGTTAGTGGGGGTTTTAGGGTTTCCATTCTTCTTATGATTTAGAAGAGTCCTCATAACGTGGTCTTCTAAGGGAATCTTTCCCTATACTCTATCTTCTATTTTTGAGACATTCTCGGCAAATACTTGAGATGGTTTCGCTAACGTGTCTTTAATCCTCTTCTTCATTACTTCGACACTTTTGTGGCAAAAACTGAGTCATCATCAGCTGGATGATAGTGGGGATTTTTCACACTGGGATCTCCATTTTCCAGTGTAGTGTGGAGAGTTCCTTTGCACTATAATTGACAATATAAAAACATTAAAATACTACTTTCTCTTTTTTTGTTTAGATATATTGTGATCTAAATAATTAAAATAATGTTACATACCTTAAAGGACGATGATTTGCTGCAACGCCATATCAGGTGATCACTACAAGTTTTGTGTACAGTGTACATATAACCTCCGAAACACAGTTTTGGTTTTCCCTTGTTACTTTTAATACCTTCCATCTTCTACCAACAATTTTACACTTTGAAAGCACGACTTAGCAACTAATCACAAGAAGCAGCACTTACCACTGATGAAAGGGTAATTTTGCCCTCTCCTTTTATACAAAATAAGTTGATAATACACGAAGTATTTGTCTTATCTTATTTACATACTAATTGTCTTACTCTATCTATCCTTTTATACAAAATAAGTTGATAATATACAAGAAGTATTTGTCTTGTCTTATTTACATACTAATTGTCTTCCTCTATCTATCCAGGTAAGAGACAGGTCCAGCATTATTGACCGTTAAACTGCAATTAAGTCGTTAGTGAGGGTGCAGACTTTTACTGTGTGCAGTTTCTTGTTTGGCTTTCTTTTTTGCAGGTGCTTTCTTTTTCCGGTGTCGTTTTTTTTTCGGTGACGTTTTTTCCAGTGATCTTTTTTCCGTTACCCGAGAAACTTTCGTCATTGTAGCGGATTAACAGCAGATCAGTTATTCCAGGCTGCAAGAAATCGAACACAATATCAAGAAATTATTGAAATGGTAATCGTCAATGTTTGATAATCGGGCAAGACACGTGAAAAAGAAGATAAACATTGACCTTTACATTGGTTGCAATTCACTTTCCAGTGCTCTGGTAGACGGCCCTAAGCCCCGGAAAGGGCACGAAAAGGAATATAATGATTTACAAATGTAAAACGTTACATTTAATTAATTAATAGGATCATCTTAAATCTAGTTGTTTGACGTGCTTATTCTCCTTATATCGGGTTAAATTGCTACTTTAACCGTTCACTAGCTTCTTAATGGCGTGGCTAAGGGCAATCCAAAAACGGTTGCCATGTAAGAGGTTTAACTGATTATGCTCATAGTAACCTCAAACGTGTATTATTGGTAACAAAATTTTTCAAGTGTGAATCTTGCAAATCATGTTGCAAAGCCTATTCAAGAAAGATTACTACTAGTACATTATTTCAGTCAACTATCGACACAATATTTTGGCGTTTCTTGGAGGAGAAGGAAAACTATGACTGGCTTTTGAATTCCTATTTTACATCCAAGGAATTTTCCAATTTTCTTGATAATACTCAGAAATAGTATTATGAATGAAAATGAATACACTTCCTACAAATTATAGCTGTCATAAATTTTGAAATGTGCTTACACTACTTCACAATTTTTATGTAAACTACATCCGCGTGAGTTGTTGCCTGCATTACCGCTCGTTGACTAATATACTATTTCATTCTACAGGATACTATTCTTGTTGAGCTCATCTAATCGAAAATATTTAAATTATCCATTAAATGAATGTTAATGGAAATTTTTATTTGGCACAAATATCTTTAACGTATCATTCTTGTCAAATTCTATGTCAATCTAGAAACGAAGACAAAACACTTTCGACGAACAAAATAATAACGATAAAGCGACGCCTATGGAATTCCCAAACCAAATTTCGAAGATACTTAATTTATATATATTTTCAATACCTTGGCCCCAGTAAATGCTTAAAAAACTTCGGATCACTAAATACTTCTATAACAAGTTTTACTAACACAATCTTTACCATGTGAAGATAAAACTACAAATTTAAATGAGTGCTTGGGGTCTAAATGGCAACTGAACTTAGAAAATCCAATATATCTTGCTGGTCGTCATGACATCGAACAAAATTGAACGAAACATACGCTTCTAGCATGAAAATGTGATGCAATTTCTAATTACAAAACCAGTCAGGAAGCAGATCAAAATTGACAAAATCTAACTATTCTTTATTTACAAATAGCTTTTTAAGCTTAAATATACAATAACAAATTATTTGTCTATGCGAAAATACGCATCTTTTGATACCCAACTAGGCAATAATTGGATGCTTAATAAACTAACAAACACTTACATTTACCAAAAAACACATATTTTACAAAAACAATTTAACCTAAATGTGGCCTTAAGGCACTTTAGTTTATTTAACTAACACCCATTTAGACTAGA
This sequence comes from Limonius californicus, assembly GCA_014611495.1. NCBI lineage: Eukaryota > Metazoa > Arthropoda > Insecta > Coleoptera > Elateridae > Limonius > Limonius californicus. Next base: position 6,772 of record JABXWE010014870.1, on the reverse strand, counting down.
AAAGTTTAACACAAAATAACATAAATACATATTTCTTAGCATTTCTAGAGTGCGCAACAAACAAATTTTAAATGAAGTCTGTTTGCAGATGTAATTACAAATCAATCAAAAAAAAAACCTTCAAGAGTGACACAACACTGGCGAATACAACTAAACTACAATACTAACAGTCTGAAGAAAAATACCAAAGAGAGGGAATCAACAGAGTATCACATCGGAAAAGACAGTAAAATCAGTCCAATCTGTTAATAAATTATTTCAGAGACTAACTTCAATAATAATACTTTAGCAATACATTTTATATATGCACATAAATCACTATCATTTCTATTAAGTTATTCTCAAACATTTAATTGTCTGAAAATATATATCTTTTACTGTCGGACATGACCGATTTCTGATCTACAATTTACCTAACAAAAGATATATGAATTTAAATTTTGAGATTGTGAAACCACTATTTCTATGATCAACATTCCTGTTGCAAAGGATATTCCAACCGCCCACCAAAGGAGGAGTCCAACCAGATGATCAGTTGTAAGAACAATTTTCAAAGAACCTTTTGAACGTATTGTTGAGTTGCAGCATCTGACAAGATTTTCTGAAAAACCTCATTTTCATGCAATTTGCTAATAAATTGGATACCTTTTTCCATAAAGTAGTGTCCCTTTCGCATACCTATGGTTACTTCAACTGCTCCTACACCAACATTCAGTTTCATAGTATCCACCATCTTTTCTTCCGTACGAAACAGTTTCAAATGTTGATATGTAACAACTAAGCTGCTATTATGGTAATACGTGACGTGTAATTCAATTTTTGTAGGGTCACATTCTGCAGTAGGAAGTAACACTACTCGTACATGTAATGGTTTCGCCATTTTCTCAAATGCTTCATTCATGTACCTAACCTGCCATCTGTTGTACGGTTTCAATAGGTGCTTCATTTATCGGTTGCGTCAACACTTATTAAATTAGACTGAAAGGAAGTAGTGACTTCTATACAATAAAACAGGTAGAAATAAACTAGTAAGCAAAGTGTGCTATTCATTGATATACGGTTCGTAACACACATATGGAAAGTTGCAGCACAACTAAAATGCATCTGGATAGATTTCTGAAATCTATTTTCTCATTCATAGACTTTGTAGCTAACCGCCACACCATCAATGTTACAGCAAAAACCACAAGCATTGCTAATCACACATTTTATCGAATATTGATGTTATTAGTTTAACTTTTGAAACAATTCCCATATAATTTCATCTCGGTGTATTGTATCACTACGGTCAGAGTCCGCAGTAATTAATGTTCTAGAAAAATAAGGTGTTAACATTATATCTTCAGTAACGTTGCATAGAGTATGGTTCATGTCTTTTAGATTAACAAAATCTAAATTCGTTTTTAAAAAGTCGCCGATCAGACTCAACATAACATTTAATTTCCCCTCTTGTGGTTGATACCTTCAAATTTCTGATAATTGGAAAAGTTGTTGCAAAATTCATCGTGCAGCCTTTTAAAATTCGACTCATTTGATTGAATAAAGTTGTGTGGGTTACAATTTAAAAAAGAGTGTGATTTAAAATCTACCACAGTTCTTCTCTGGGATGGATACGTACAATACTGGCGTACTTCTTCTTCATACACCACTATAATTATGTTTATAATGTAAAAAATCCATAAGATTTTAACTATTTCCTCAACATCAGTATTCATTGATGCAACCACTAGATATTTTCCTCTTGGGCTATCCCTGTGATCCAAAATATCACTATGTAGTTTTAAGTTGTGCCAAAGTATTATTTAAGAAGAGGGATCCAAGAGTAAAAATTAAATAGTTGTGATAGAACCTCAAAACCAATTTTGTTGGTTTATCCACCGCCCAAATCAAACGTGGATTGTCAACTGTTGGCTGAAGAAAAATATCCACATCTTTCTCAAAAATAAAATTTCTTGTGTCCTCCTTTAAAAATACTTTTTCTATTAAGTGCGAAACGCAGTTTGTTAATTGATCGGTAATGTTTATTGAGTGTAGTAACTGAAAAGCATAATCTATTTTTATTAAAATTATTAATCCCAAAACAACCCTTTTAGATATCATTTTATTTGCTGCGTGGACAAGATCAGTATGCACAACGAGAAGTCTGAATGATTGTGTTATTGATACAAAATAGTAAAACTAAATAAATAATAATAATAATGATAATAAATCAAAATAAATAGTTAATGAAGAAGAATAGAGCAATTTGTTCATTAAAGTATATTTATCCAGTTTATCAATTTCTGCGTAGACTGTGCTTTTGAGTTCCTTTAAAGTATTCAGAGTATACTCAGAACTGCCGCACTTTTCAAGTATAGATAAGCATTTCTTTTTAAGCTTTTAAGCAAAAATCTTGCTTAGTTGTTAAATAGATTTTTTTGAAAATTATGTATAGTAAATAAAAATGATACTTTTTATTAGTTTTCCTTCTTTCGGAAAAATACTAATAGCATGGACAATGGGAAAACTGAATTTTCCTTCAGCTATATCTTCACAGAAACCTTTGCTGTCGAAATACTGAAGAATTCACATGTAATAAAGTCATAACTAAATACATTAACTTACAAACTGATTATGCAAATTTTGATAATCATCGTTAATTTGGAAATACAGCCCAAGATATTTTAGAATTTTAGTGGCGTCCGTCTTCTGCTTCATGGTGAATATATTCAGCGTTTGTTGTGTTATAATGAATATTAGACTAATTTCTGCAAGAACAATTATGTGATTAATACACAAAAAATATAATGCTACATACTTCTGTAAATCATTTGGAGATATTCTTTTTCATATATAACTATCCCGCCAGTATATTTCCAATCCTTGACCTGCTATTACTAGCCCGATATTCTTGATCATTTGTTTACTTAACGGAAAATAGCATTAAATTAATAACAATATTAAGTGTATTACGCGATTGTTTTCAAAACTACTGGAGCATCTTAGTGCTTAATTCAATTACTTCTCTATCTCGTAACTCCACCATCATACTAAAAATACGGATTTGGGGAGAGTCTATTCCAATTAACGTTTTTGGAATTCCATATACTGTATGGGCAGTTGGAATACCCCGCCGTAGCTTGGAGTAATCTTGAATGTCATCAAGTCTCTGATAACATAATTTTATAATACAAAATTTCGAAACGGAAAATGATTAAAATAATACAGATTATTGTTTAAACTGTCGATAAGCGATAAATAGAATAAGGTCATTAAAAATATATCAAACACAGAGGAATGTACAAACATTAAAATATGTTTTCTGAAAATTTTGATTACCATTAGCTTGACAGCGTATAACATCGCGTGCTGCAACCCCCCATACATCATTTCCCAATTTAGCAACCATGGAGTCTTAATATCAAAAACCTCCTCTCAAATTTTTTGTTCTTATTAAGCTGTCCGTTCCTATGTTTCTAACTTAGCGTTGAGAAGAAAACACATGACAAAGAACAGTGCCGGTACCCATCAGTAAGACTAAAAGTATTGACGATTTGCTACATACATAACAAACCTCAGATACTTGCATCTTGTTTACTTCTTAATAAGTAAACAAGATACAATGACTTTTTACGTTTAAGTTCCTTGGTTTACTCTTTAATAATGATTGTATGTAATATAATTACTACTCACAATAGACTGGTATTATGCAAATAATGTGCAAACTCTTCAATTTTTGAATTTTCTCCTCAGATACTGGCGTCCAGTGGGCCAAAACTCTAATAAAGTTTAGCCTGATTTTCTTTCCGGGAACTGAGCTAATGTACTTGAACGGTTTTGAAAGTTCCTTCAAGAGAAGTGGATTAGGTTAGCACGAAAGTGTGTATGTTGAAATAATTCGTATCTCTTACCTTGTCCATGTCATCGCCATCTAAGATCAGCGGGTAATGTAGAGAATTCCGCATTGATGTCATATTTACCGTACCATCTACAGAAGGTACAAGCCATGGCTCAAGCAGATTTTCCCAAAAGGGTAGAATTTTGTCAGGAATTTCTGCGGCGGTGTAATGAGAATCCAGAATTCCAAGTAAACGTTCTGTTTGGTGACGAGGCATCTTTTACGAAAGAAGGAATATTCAACAGTAGACACAGCCACATTTGGGACGATGAAAATCCCCATGCTGTGGTTCAAAAAGGATACCAGTGAACATTTGGGCCGCGATTGTTGGCGATAGACTGATTGGACCATATCTGCTACCCCAAAGGAGCAATTTATTTAAATTTCTTGCTCCATGTCCTGCCTGAACTTTTGGAAGATGTTCCACCTCAAATGTGGTTGCAGCACGATGGTGCACCTGCTCATTTTTCGGCGGAAGTCAGGGAATTACTTTTCCCAACATATGGGTAGGTCGAGAAGGGCATGTGGCGTGGCCTCCACGTTCTCCTGATTTGACCCCACTTGATTTCCTTTTGTGGGGTCATGTTAAAGCGTTAGTATATGCTAACCCAGTTGAAACTATTGAAGAACTTAGGGCGCATATTCTTGCTGCATGTGAAGAAGTTCAACAGACTCCTGGTATATTTGGAGCGGTGCGCAGGAATTTACTTCGTAGATGTGCTTCGTGTGTAGAAGCTGCGGGGCGACATTTTCAACATTTACTATATTTTTTTTTAAATTACTTATTGTAAATTTTTCACATAGTTGATTTTTGCTTTGTAATTTTAGTTTTTCCTATTGCTTAGTTTTGAAACATTTTGTTAATTAATTTATTTTAAATTTAATTTGAATTTGAAAAGTGGGCTTTATTTATGCTTGTATCAGACTGTATGAAAGCAATTTTGAGTTATTTTTATAATTACTAGTTATTAAGTATTAAAGTATAACCTTAATAATAAACAAAATATATTCATACATTATATACATTAGTAAAGTATTGCGAAACCTTTATTTATCCATAACTGTTTTGGGGAGGGTTTCCGAACAAATGATTACATATATGGATTTTTTCCTTAATGTGGGTCGTGGAATATACCCTAAAAAAGATGACATCACTTCATATATAATTCATATAATTCATATATAATTCATACATTTATTTATTTTTTAATATAATAGCGCGAATTTGGTTCCGAATGTCTTTGTTATAGCAGCTTGGAGAAAACTTTAAACATACGAGGTCGGACAAATATATAACGGGATTGATCAAATACAGAGTATGTGAGATAGCCATAGGTGAAAATACCTCTAGCGTCCTTCGAAGTAATCTCCCTCGACTTCTGCGCACCCTTGACATCGACGATACAAGTCGCGGAAAGCCTGCTTAAGCTTGTCGCGAGGAAGTGCGTTTAGTTCGGCGGTAACATTCCGTTGAATGTCTTCCACGTCGACCCCTTAAGGGTCAATTTCAGCTGAGGAAACAGCATGAAATCCGCTGGAGACAGATCCGGCGAATAGGGAGGATGTTCCAAGACTGGGACATTTCTTGTCGCAAAAAGCGTCCTCACAATCAAGGCAGAATGCACAGGGGCATTGTCGTGTAAAAGGTGCCACTTGCCGGAGGCTGCCAAATGCGGTCGCACACGTCGAATGCGTTTTAGTAAACGCGTCATGACACCCTTGTAGTACAGGCTAGTGACGGTGACTGTCGAAGAAAGTGATTAGCATGGTCTTCAGTTTCGATTTTTGGAGACGGAATTTCTTTGGCCTGGGAGACGTCTTCGATCATCATTCCATACTTTGTCTCTTGCTTTCTGGATCGTACTGGAAGCACCACGACTCGTCACCAGTAACAATTGAATCCAGAAAATTTGGGTCACTGTTGGCTGTTGCAATGAAGTCGCGGGAGGTGTCCACTAGATGCGCTTTTTGCTCAGCGATCAAATGGTGCGGGACAAATTTGGCACAGACCTTCCTTTTCTTCAAATCCTTCTCCAAAATGGTTCTAATGGTTTCACGGCTAATACTCAGCTCGTGCTACATCATTCTCAGTGTCAGTCGTCGATCAGCCGCCACAAGTTGTCGGACTTTTTCGATCGTTACGGGGTTTCTCGTTGTGATCGGTCCTGCCGACCTTCACGAAATCTGGCAAACCACTCCAAAACGCGAGTACGGGACATGGCCTCATCGCCGTACACAGTTTTCAACATCTCGAATGCCTCCGTGGCCGTTTTCCCCAATTTGAAACAAAACTTAATGTTCTTTCTCTGCTCCATGTTTGACTTGTGTCACATGTGACAGCTGCACTAACTTGTTCATTCGCATGCCCAGCTTACCACGCAAGTTCTGACAGGATGCCGTTTTAGCTATGTGTAGACGAAAGTTCCAGCTACAATTTGGGTATGATTTGGAAACAGTCAGTTTCTTATAGCGTACGCAGTAGTGCCAATCCCATTTCATAATTGTCCGACCTCGTCTGTGCGGTTTCATATAACTTGCGTTCATCGTTTAGAAAAAAATTAGAAATTATATCCCTTCACCGAATTAAAACATGACTTACAAGCACTATCAGTGAAAGTACGTTTAAATGGGTCGGCCATGCTAAGCATTCATCATCAGTGGGCTTTCGCAAACAAGGAACAATTAGTGGAAACCGTAGTTAGCAAATTTGCAACTAATCCTGGAAGGATACTGTTAAAAAACTAATTTTATTAATAAATAGTGTTTTTCCTTTGTAATTGTGTATTATTTCATACCCCCCCCCCATGGACCCCGTTTCCTCATGAAAGAAGTTGAATTCAGAAAGCTGCCCCACCCCTTCCGTTTTGAGCTGGATACGCCTTTGGTTGTTCTATT
>JABXWE010014869.1:0-47737 GCA_014611495.1 Limonius californicus | reverse complement strand
ATGGGGCATTCCATTTAAGAAAAGTATTATTTTATAAATAATTTTTTTATGGGACACTCTGTATAAGATTTTCATATTTCGGTTTATAGTACGTGTCGGTTCACATAACTTTTATTAGTAACTTTTTTACCTATATTCGCAAATAGCAAAAATATCTTAAAACCCGTATCTTTTGACTCAGGCTGTATAAATTGCAATGAATGAAGGACGCGAGCGAGATAAGAAAAAGCGCGGGTAATATCGGCCCGGGGGCTTAAACACGTGGTAAATATTAGTTGTCTGCCCTCTGTAATCATTGGTGAACACTAAAAATTGCTTGTTTGCGCATCGATGCGACGCAGATTCTGAACTTAATTTTACAGATATTTGAAGCATCAATGTGCAGAATCGTTTACAATATTTTGCACACAGAATTTTGTTGACACGATACAAAATTTGGAAAAACACAACGCGCGCTGTTCATACTGGATCATACTAGCCTAATAAATGACCATAACAACTGAACTGTACTTGATAACTATGAAATCACTGCAACAAATACGTTGTATCTGTACAGATACAACACAATCTATTAGACCTAACCTAATGTCTTTATTATCTAATTCTACACAAGCTGGAAAAGCTATAAACAATTACTGCATGTATAGATAAATATCGACAAACGTTTAATATTTATTTTTTTCTGCTCATGGCCAATAGACAAAAACGGGAAATGGTGATTATTTTGAGCATTTTAAGTATATTAACTGACGCAGTATACAAATTAACATTCTACACGTTTAATTGTCGTTTGTATTATAGTAAGTTTGAAAATGGGGTGGAAAAAATTAGGCAACCAAACATACACCTACAGCTGTTTGCTGGATGCTCCTTTGTAATTTTAATAAATAATTATTTAAGCCAGCCCTGACTTATGTAAATGCCAAAGAAATAAAACACTTTGCTGCTTTATCTAGTTTATATATCAACAACCTATTTGCAACTTCAGAATATGGATGGTGAATATATTAAACGCTCAAGTAAAAGTGCCCCTATCAGTAATAGAAACAAATATTTCGTTTGACGAATCGATGGTTAAAATAGAACTATTACAAATTGTGAAGAAAGCAAAGCCCAAATTTTTAAGATATGTTATCGATGAAATGGTAAAGGTTGCTGGTAAAACAGTTTTGCGATTACCACCATATCACTGTGAGTTCAATCCAATTGAGCTCATTTAGGCTCAAGTGAAAGGAGATGTAGGGCGAAAAAATTCTACATATAAGTTAGCTGACGTGGAGAAGTTTTTTTATGCAGCGTTGGAGGATATAACACCCCCACAGTAGAGAAAATGTATAGAACACACAATTTCGGAAGAAAAAAGAATGCGAGATTTAAATACGTGGATTGACGTTTATATAGAACCTCTTATTATTCATGCTGATGGTGCTTCTGATACTTCTGACATAGATGACTCTGGTTTGGTTGATGATTCTGATGCGGAAATTATGGATAATTAAATATGTATGTTATGTATATTTACCTATATAAGTTATAATTTTGTTGCGTTTTGGTAAGAAGCATCTATATAGAAAGTTTGAAGCATTTTCAAATTATCAATATTTCAGGTTCTTTATCGTTGTGTTCACTAGTTATTGTGTTTGGTCTGTCCCGTTTCATCACGGCTACGAGGGGCAAGACCCCTGGTGAGTTACCATGTAGAATTTACCAAATAAACAGTCGTCTTTTTTACATATTTAAATTGACCAGCTTCAAATCCTGACGAATCTATGACACAACCATGCCTACATTTATGAAAATTGTATACGTTTTGCATTGTTTAATTTATTTATACCTAGTATACTGCACTTACCTTACTTAACGTTTCTCGTTAAATGTATTTCTTTAATACTTTGTAATATTGGTTTAATATATGTTCTGTTAATGTTCTTTGTAAATTTAGTTAGAAGCCCGATTTCGTAATGTATAATATTTATTTTAAATAACGAGCGACATAACCTTAATAACCAACATAACCTCTAATATGAAAAACGACAAAATAACTTTAACTGAATAACTGCTTCTTGGATTAGTGTTTATTAAAAACAAAAGTTACTTCTACATAACTAAGACATCTGTATGATTGGTTGCTTAATTTTTTCACACCCTATTTTCAAACGAACTATAATCGGTGTTTTCCGCTTGAATTTCATTAATCCTTAAAAAAGTTCATAGTTATTATTACGGCATTTAATTTTCCAATATTCCCTTTTCTTTAAGATAATACATTTAATGTTTGAAACTAGGCAGTTGAGATAGGTGGATGGGCCGTTATAGGTTTTTAGCCTCTTCCGCCTTGAGACTTCTTTCTGCTTGTGAGATTGACGTGGTCCTGGTGGTTGTTGATGGATGGTTGATCGCTGGGCGCTGGTTCTTGGGTTCCTGCTGTGGTGGGTTCGGTGTTCATGCCTTCTGGTTCTCGTGTTTCGGGTTATCTCAAATTTGTAATATTGATTTAGTGTAGTGTCAGTTACCTCACTGTTAGTGAAGTATCTTGAACTGAAGCAATAAGGTTGTCTAGCATGTTTGGGCATAATGAGGAAAGAACAGCAGTCAAAGGGTGTTTGAGTTTTCTGCAGGGTTTTCTAAGGATGTGTTTAACAACGATAAGGTATCGGTTTAAGGGTTTATGAGAGGTTTAGAGTGTTTCTAGCGCGATGAAGATGGCCTGGGGAGGGCACGGGAAATGTATTTCGGTTGGAGTTCGAGAAGACGGTTACTAATTGGATTGGTTTGGGTGTCAATCTGGACTTGGATGCTGGGATATTCTCGGTGAGAACTGAATATGTGGCGCAGGATTTACCTTTTGCATGCTAAGATTTGCAGGACAATTTTTTTCTGTATTGTGACCTCGTTGTTTTATTTGTATCGCTTTTATATCTAAATAATAATAATGTGAGGTTGTGTTATGATCCCAAGCAACTTTTGCAAGTACTTACACTTTTCAATAATACTCTTCTTCTCTATATAGTATATACCTTTTCTCATTTTAGTGACGTAACTAATTCCAGACTACCAAATCGGTTCAGTTAATAAAGAAACTAAGAAGCTTAAAAAGTTTGTGCAGTACATCAAATTTAAGCAGTTGTTAAGTCTATTCAATGATTAAATTAGTATGAAAAATCCGCTGTAAGACACTTTTAATTGTTGGCCATTAAGAAACATTATTGAATCCTCAAAATATGCTTATAGCAATTTGAGGTTAGAGCCAAACTTCAAAATATCTGAATGCGCTTAATTGGCGTGAAAAATTCGGATATCAAATAAAATACCTGTGCCTAACTAATTTTTTAGCATTGATACTATTTCAAAACAACTTTTATAAGGTATATTTCAAATTTAACATCATTATCAACCATATTATTATGTGAATACAGAATATTGCTTTTTCTTTTTTACATTTCCCTTACTGGAACAACGTTATAGCAGCTTCTAAATTTGTTTTTGTATTGTAATTTTGTATTTTGTAACACTCACACAATCACAATATAGAATTATGTGAAAATAGTTACTTATTCCTGAAGGTATAGAAGAATCTGTTTAAATTTAAATTAATATTATAAGTAGCAAAAAAAATTATCCTTACTGTATAGCCTACAGAATTGAGTACAGTTCCGTATCAGTATGGATTCATAAAAAATGCAAAATTCTTGTATGGCCATGATGTATGGCTAAAAAAAGGACTAGAATATTTGCTTTTTCAATATAAACAAAGCCGAATATACACGAACGTTTGCTATTAAATTCCTGCATTTACATAGTGTTCATGTTGAACAAGGTAAACATTTCCGTAGTTGTACAAGTAGAATTTGGCTTGAAAACATTGGGCTCGGTCCGTGGTAAATTTAAATATTGGGCCGTTGGAGTCGATCAATCTTGAAGTGAATATCCTATGTCCACACTGCTATGTCCATAATTTTATAGCTAGTGAATATGATAAGGTATCTAGACAATTTGGCAACATTAATGATCTAATCTCTGTAAGAGGTTCTACAGTCGCTGGTCTTGAAATTTGACGATAAGTTACTTAATTTTCCCTCTTATTTTTCAATGTTTCACATGGTTTTTGCCCTCTTAAGAGTTGTAACAAAAGTAGTGTACCAAAAACTATATTTCATCTTTAATTGCAGAAATATGGATGCTGTTACTGTCTGGAAGAATGATAATCGACATCTAACGATCAGTAAATCATTATGTTGTCCTTAACATATACGTATAAATCTACGGGGTTTTACTTAATTTTCCTCTGTAAATGACTTAGATTAGACTCCTAAACAAGTCTTGCACAACTACTGAGCTCGTATCAAGGGAGTTGTACTGTAGTCGATTTTAACTTTCGCGTTCGTCAAAATAGCCCTTTGTTTACAGAAAATCAGGCCATTTTGACTTTTAAAGCGCAGTTTATGTACTTTGGATATCAAGCTATGTAAACATTTTGAGGTAAAGATGGTGGAATGGAGTTTACAGAATTTGAGTATGTCAAAATCGTTGTGCAATATTCATTTATTCCTAAGTATCATTATTTTTTTAAATGACAACTCCATTTTTTTCCTTCTTATTTTGATAGATTTCCTCGCCAGTTAAATGGTGATATAAAGTAATTTGTGCCCCACATAACAATCCTTTTGAAAAAATTATAGGCAAATTCAGGATTTACTTTTAATAAAAATAACGCACCATATTCGTTTATATTTAGATTTTTGGCGTTTTAAGTTAGTTTAAGCTCTAGGAATTCTTTTTCTAAACAATGATCCTGATCGACCTCACTCAAGTATTCGATTTCAGCAAGATGGAATTCTTCCCCATTTTGGTGTACACATGCCGCAGTTTCTTGACGATACGTTCCCTGATAGATGGTTAGGTCGGCGAAGACCACCTGACTTGACACCGTTAGATTTCTTTCTACAAGTTCATGTGAAATCGCGAGTTTACATTAGAATGCCAAACCATTTAGATGATTTAAAGCCTCGAATTCGTTTAGAAACGGAACATATTAGATCTGAAATTATTGAGCGTGTGATACGCACGTGCTGGTCAATGCCAACAGATGAATGGTGGACAATTTGAACATTTCCGATAGATAATTTTTACATAATGATCTTATTTTCATTAAATATAAATTCTGTATACTCAAATTTTGTGTGCATTTTTTTCAAAAAATTGTTAAGTGGGGCACTAATTATTTTGTATCCCCATTTAATTGGCGAGGAGATCTACTAAAATATTATCATCATCATCTGACATGGAGCTGACTCGAGGGTCACTCCTGGATACGCCAGCCCCACCCCATGCCAGTAAGTGGGAAGTTGCACCGCGTTAGTATGCCTGTAATGTATACCGCAAGGCACCGCTGCTGCAACACCGGGTAGTTAGTACGCTACGCATCAATGGGACTTTGGGTACGTAACCGGGACCGTTATGTGATTATGCATTTGACCCTAATAAACTTTGTTATCAAAGTTTCACATTGTTCGTATCTCTTATCTATGTATTGTTCTAAGGTAACAGATTCCACCTATCTTAGTTTCCTAATAACTGATAACTTAATATTAACCTCAAATCGTATTACTTCCACTAAATTTTAATGTTGACTCTCGATTCTTCTTCCTTCTTTTCCCTCCTTCCCCCGCCGTTGTCGGCTAGGAGACCATCGTTTCCCCACTGGTACTTGTTTCGTTCCTTCTCTTTTGTTTTCCCCGGTATTGTGTTTCCTGCTTTTGATATTTGCCGTGGGTTTGCTGTTGTGTAGTCTTCTGTGTGTATCTTCCTACCTTCTAATATTACTGGTTCTGCTTGACCGCACCCGTAATGTTAGCTATCGGACCTACCTAATTTTCGGTCTTCTGAATTAAATTAAAATTAATATAAAATAATATAACATAAATTAAAATACGTTAAATAAATAAATTTAGATTAAATGAGATTAACGTTTACAATTCATTTATTACGTTAAGAGGTTACAATTGCCTACCACAGTGCGAATTTATGAACACTATCTGATTCACAATGAATTGCAGTAGTTTTACACGCAGTGAAAATCCAAAATCAAATTTTACTTAATTGCATGATTCCGAAATCGACGTATTTACTACTTTTCTGCTTATGAACTACACAACACTGCGAATTTTTAGACACTGTCTGATTCACAGTGAAATACAGTATAAAATTAAAGAAAAATCTGGCATGCGTTCAAAATCGACTTATTTATTATAAGTACCCCTTACTTTTCTTGGGAGTTTGGCCCTAGTCGGATAGTATTATCCTCAATTGAAATTTATGGTCTTATTCTAAGAATTCGGTTTTTAGTTGAGACGGCTTCTTTATCGGCCCGCTGCTATTTCCGTCCCGCAAGGGTTTCTACCTGCGGTCTACCCCTGTTCTATTTCCAAGAACCGTCCCTGAAGCCTATCCTTTTGTACTAAATATGCACTTGTTACAAGATCCCCCATTTTGATTTCCCTGTCCTGCTTATCCACCTATGTGTTCCTACCCCAGTGCTTATATATATTAGATCCGGCTAGACTACAATACTAGGCTACTATTACTATACTACTTTATCACTTACCTTTTCTCTACTTCTCTCCCTCGTGCTTGCTGTTTTTTTGCTGTTTTCTTGTTGACCGCTAACCTTTTCACCTTTGATCGGTCAGCCGATAGAGCATGTGGACCCTGGTTCGCTTAATCGTTTATACACCCTCACTTCACTCACTTGGTAATTTCCACACAGAAATAAATCTTCAGCACGTCTCGCTAAACGATTTTGTCCTAGAGAGCCCAAAAGCACGTCCGTTCCCTCGCTCGTCGCAAACGGAACTCCGGCGAGGAGATCTACTAAAATATGAAGGAAAAAATGGGGTGCTATTTATAAAACTAATTATGACGTCATCAGTTAAGAACAAATAAATTTCGAAAAATGTTTTTGACGTATACATGTGCATTTTTAAAAAAGAAAATGACGTGTTTCAGAATTTTAACAAAAAATTATTTGTTTGAGTTTTATTTGGTATGTTCTATGACCTAAGGTACTAAAGTTTGATTAAACACAAATACGTAGTTAATTGTTTTAAACATTATTTTAGGTTATAAAAGGTACAATACAAAGACAGCCCACAGAATCTGTGTATTCGTGCACACTCGCTGTTCGCCTGTCTTCGTACCAATTCGGTAGTTACCGAACAATAGCCGCAAAACAATATTTTTACGACTGTAAATTTAAGTAAAATTTTATGTAAATATTTTTCTCATTCTTATTATTTTTAAAAATTAAAAATCCCTTTTTTATCAAATATGATTTTTGCTTTTTTTCAATTTTCGATATACATTGTTGAAAATCAAACGGGTTCGCACGAAAAATCAATATTTTTCAAAAAACCTCGCTGTCCGTATATAATTACCTGCCGGGCCGGGTCGGGCCCGCGGGCCCTAGTTTGGACACCTCTGGCTTAGGTCAAAACTTACCTTGGCGTAACCTAAAAATTCTTTGTTTTTTAACTTTATCTTATCATCTTAATGAGTAAGACCTGGTGAGACAACTTACCGAAACAGAAATAACGAAGTCGTTGGTTGAATGTATAGAATATAAAGGATTTAAGATTATACAATCTATGTTAACAGAAGTGATCTTATAATGGATTATGATTTATATGTATTATGTGTTGGAAGTATGTTTTAATGTGGATATAACCATGGCGTATTACGCCATGGATATAACCGCATTGTACGTACAATGTGCACTGAATGCCGTTGTTATATATATATATATATATATAAAGCAAAAACTGTAATGTAGTGATAGCTAGATCCCTTTAAGGCAATTTAAGTTTCACCGTTAATTAAACATTTTGACAGAATTGTTATATAATCCATACAGGTTTACCAGGCAATTCAAACACTCACTTTCATCAGGTGCGAAACACTTTAAGAAATTTAACCTAAAATTGTTATCCCCGCGAATATCGTCTAACTTTGTAAATATTTCATAGTCTACTTGACTCTTCGTTTCACTTACAAAGAGTATAGATATTTGGAATATTGGCTATACGTTATAAAAAGGTCTTTTCTGAGGCATTTAACAACTTTGGAAACTTTTTCGTTTGAATCGTGAACGACCACCTCTGGTATTTCAATTTCCTGGCCTATTCATCTGTGCAACAAACAAATTTCTCTCTACACTTTCTGCTTATTGATTTTATTTGTCGAAATGTAACACATGACATGACAGGCGTTCACTCGCCAATTCCCTTGGAGTAGTGCCGAGTGGCTGCAATCATAGGGATTAATGCAACGCTTAGGTTCCCGGAAGTTTAGGGTGGGTTGGCGTTGAAGGAAGCCATTCCAGCTTACGAAGTCTGACCGTTGCCGAAAGCCTGCAGCCTTATCGTTCCTTATCAAGTTATAGGCGTCAGCGTTACTGCAAAGCGGAACTTTAATTTTTATATTTTTAAAAGTTTCTGCAGGGAATTTGCCAGTTGATTTCTGTGTGAAATTAAATTTCCGCATCAATCCAAATCTGGAGTTTCAGCAACTTCCTGGAAAAGCGTTTCTGTTTTTAATTCACAGTAATATGCAAGTATTGCGGCAATGAACTGCTGCCTTCCTTTCTCGGTCTTGTTTTGATGCATATTTACTTGTGAAATCAGTTCTTGACGCTCTAAGCGGTTGACGCTTTTATATAAGAAACCTTTTATTGTAAATAGAGCAACCCTTGACGTTCAAGGCAATTGTGATTCTGTATCCGATTTGCTTCTCAGCCCCTTTATTGCCATTGACATTTAAGCTAAGTCCAAATATCACTTTTCGATGGGGTTGCTGTCCTATTTACTTTGTTTCTTTCGACTTCGTTCCACAATTGGGGCATTCCTAAAACACTTTCGTGGTGCTAATGAAAGTGGGACATCGTTAAGATTAATTGGGGGTCTAGAGTGGCTGTTTGGAGAGTTCTGGGGGTTCGAAATCTCTACACATCCTATGATATTTGTAAGCAATTATGTTCGTGGATTACGTTAATACTGGCGATAACGTAAGAGGTACCATATGTAACAAAAGTTTTTACAAGCATATATTATTTATCTATCCATACATTTAAATAAATAAATAAACAGGTTATTAATTTTAATGAATATAATGCATTTATTTTTTTATCGCCAATTTTACAGATTGTATTTAAAATGACAGAAAAGAGCATTACGCGAGCCATAAAGTTCATTATAATTTTGTTCTAAAGTATATCGTTTTCAAGTTATTCGCAATATTATATAAATTGTTTTTTTTTTAAGGATCATGGAGTTGCCGAAGGCAACTCCAAGATTCCCATCCCTCCCAGCTTATCCCGGCTCAGCACATTTCGTGCTATTCACAGGTCTAACATGCCCCATCCTTGAAAAACTACCCCATGCCCCAGACACCACAAACACCCTGGGAAAGTGCAGTGCTCAGGATTCGAACCTGAGCGACTTTGGTAGAATAACTCCGAAGCCAAGCGCTGAGGCCATTACTCTACCGCGGTCCCCAATATAAATTGTATGCTTTTAGCATTTTTGTTCTAAATATTACTGTGTTGGAGTAAGCCTAACAACGCAGTGTTGTAAGATATTAAACAAATATTGATAATAGCAATTTGACAAAGTGATCAATAAGTAGGCAAAAAAGTCTTAAAAATAGGCACTGAAATAAGCTTTATTATTTACTATTTTATAAATTAAAATTAGAATGAAGATGCATTATTAGATATATTTCAATACCGTCTGCTGTAAAACGATGCTTTTCGTCACTCTAAATGTACCGTGCAAACGATCCTTCTACATCGCAAGAACACAGTGTTGCATTTTTCATCGACGATATATCGTTGCGTTCCAAATCAGAGATTGATCGAAATTCTCCATTTAAACCCGATGCAACTTACAGCATCGTGTGCAATCCGGGATTTCGCAGCAATGATTTTTCAATTTTGACCTACATCTACCGGTACCTCGCCTTGAATCTTTCAAATATAATTTAAAATTGCCCCACATCCATAAGAAGCAAACTTATTGTCTCTTTTTGTTAATATGTAAACGTGGTAGAAATTCCAGTAGCGAATATGCAGTGTTGTATTTTAAAATACAATGTGAAAATGGCTGGTATATCACAATTTTCGTAATAATCAGTCCCAAAGTTTCAAAAATGTATGGTAAAGTGGTTAGAGTAGACCAATAATAATTTTCAAGGAGGCGCTGGAAAAAAAGACGGACATATTTAGCGCTCGAACCCGTCAAATTTTATTATTATTTGTGCATTTTTAAAATAGGATTAATACATACAAGGTGATACCAAAAAAATTGTTATAAAATAATTTTGCTATTTCAAAATACTAAATTTAAACCACCCTTATGGAGGAGGTCCTTGCCCAACAATAGGATGTTGCGGGCTAATAAGAAAAAAAAGACAATGATTAAATTAAAAAAACAACTAAATTAAATGTTCAAATTGTGCATCGTTGACTTCCTGACAGTGGCCAAGACGTTGAATAAATTCTTTTTGAACATTGTCAATAACTTCAGAAGGTATACGTTGTAGCCTGACTAATTCTTACTTTTAAATCTTTTCAATTCTCCGTCCTACTAACGTACACTTTAGTTTTTAAGTATCCACGCAAAAAGTAATCTAGGGGTGTTAAATCTGGCGACGTGGCTGGCCACTCAATCGGCCCCCCCCCTTCTTCCTATTCAACGATTCGGGAACACCTCATCTAAATAAGCGCGGATAGGTACTGCATAATGGGGAGGTATACCGTCTTGTTGAAAGAAAAAGGCATTTCTCGGAAAATCAGGTTCCCTAGATCTGGATACAAAGCTATTAGTGCAGGAATAGGGTCGTATCGAAGAAAATTCAAAGATCTTGCACCGGTTAGGTTCACGTCAAAAAAATAGGGACCCAGAATTCTTCCGTCGACTATGCCGCATCACATATTCGCTTTCTGGGGATATTGAGTGCGATACTTCATCATCCATCGACGATTCTCGGTAGTCCAATAACGGCAGTTTTGCCTATTGACATGGCCGTTCAAAACAAAGGTAGCCTCGTCCGAAAAAATTATGTTTTTTACGAAATTATTATCATTATTGCATAGCTGTTTTGCTCGCAGAATTGATTTCGTCGATCAAAGTCGTCTTTAGACAGCTCATGGGTAAGGCATACCTTATAAGGATGGTACTACGTAATTTTGTAGAGTGTAGACGCTGCCATATTGAAATTAGAAGCCAATCAGTTAGCTGTTGAGTGATGATTTTCGTGCACTGCCAACAAAACATTAAGCTGATCGTCTTCTGGTGGAGTTGGTCGACCAGATTTAGGAAGATCACGAACATTCCCAAATTCACGGTATTTAGACTCAGCTTTGCTTACCATGCTTTGGCTAATGGGTTGCCGATCAGGATGAGTTGCATTGAACAATTCAACTACTTCTCTTTGGGTGCGCATCCTGTTTCCAAATCCGATCATGCAAAGAATTTCACTTCTTTCTCGTTCAGTTAATTTAACCATTTTTTTATAAAATGACAGAGTTACTACTCAATAAACACTTCAAATGCACAACTTTTGACAAACAGAAGATAGGAAATGCATTCTTTCAAGAAATAACTCCAAACAACCGTCTTTTTTAAAATTATTATTGCTCTACTCTAATCATTTTACCATACATTTTTGAAACTTTGGGACTCATTATTTCGAAAAGTTTCCTCTTCAAGGTCATACGTTTTTGACAATGTCGTACTCAGAAAAATATGCTGTATCCAAGTTCGTGAACAAAAGTATGGGGTGCCATTTAAAAAAATTGTCGATGACGTCATAGTGCGAAAACAAAAGACGGTCGAAAAATGACAATTATCAGGAAAGATGCACTCATAAAAAATAAGGTTGACGTTTCCGAGGATTTTCTGTGAAAGCCCTTCTAAAATGTTTTAAGGAAATTATCCAGTACTTTACGAAAGCACTGTATAGGCACCATACAATTTATGCAATTTATGCCCCTATGTAGAAAACTAATTCATTTACAAGAAACCTAGATTTTGTTCACAGGAATACGATCGGCAAAAAGGTCAATATCCTAAATCTGGTGATCCACAATATAAATTTGATAATATTAATTGTTTTTTCGAAGGCACAAACAATTTACCGACATAATTAAATGATATAACATTTATTTTAAATCGAACGTATTTTATAAATCTTTCTCGATTTAAATAAATCTTGAAGATTATTTCTAAATTTCTATACAGTTAGTAATGTTTTTATAATTTAGACCTACTTTATATTATTATCTAAATCCCAAAGTATGTATTTGCCACATTTACGATGTACCTCGCGCATTTTAATTAAATGCGGTGGATGGTATTATATTTCCCATATTTATTTAAATACGCCATTTTTAAATTAATTCAAAATGTTCACCTCTAATCCATAAACATTTGATGGATCTTCCTGGCATTAAACGTGTACGGACATATTTAATAAATTAATCTATAAAACATATCGGATATGTTAAATGTACATCTACGAGATTTCATAATTATGTCTTGTAGTATTCAGTTAAATCTAGGAGTATTTAGCCTAACAACAGATGTACATATTTAATTAACTAATTTGCTACGTGCTTAATTACAGCTCTGTTCTTTAAAGTTATGTTATGTAATTATACATAGTAAAGCAGTTCATTTTCTCACATTTTGTAACGACACGAAATGTATTACACTGCATATACAGGGCGTCTCAAACTTGACACTCTTGTATTTGGGATTCAATTCAGGGGGTTAAAATAAATCGAAAATTAAGAGGGTAAATTTTTCCGGTCGTTCTGATGATTTAGGAGGCCATTGTATGGGTCTACCTCTTCCAATCCACCTCTCAGGGAAATTATCATTCGGGAAATTTCTCACTTGTATTCCATACTGTGACGGTGCGCCATCATATTGAAACCAACAATTTAATCTAACTGCTAATGGAACTTCACCAAGCAACGGCAATGGTAAATTTTCATTTAAAAATCGAAGATACAAGGTTGAATTAAGTGGGTTAGGTAGAATTTGTGGACCAATTACATATTTATTTAATTACGCAGCCCAAATGTTTATTCACCATCATATTTGATAAGATTTCTTGCGTATTAAGTGAAGGTTTTTATACCTCTAATTTTGTAGGTTTATGATTCATACCCGTCTCAGTAAATGTGAATTCATCAGTCCACAGAACCTTTTCAATGAAATATGGTTCATTTATTACGCTATGCGACCCCAATTTACAAAAATGGACTCGAAGCTCCCTGTTCCCGTTCCCGTTCATGCAAAACTTGAACGTTTTGAGGCCTAAATGGACGCCGACCGTTCCTCCTTGTGAAATGTATCTTTTTGGACATGAGTTTGGGACGATACAAATCGAAGGCTTGTACTTCCGTTTCAACAAATTCAAGAATTTGCTCTCCTTCAGCGATACTTAGTGTAGGTTGACGTGCTGCCTATATTTTCAAGAATTTAAATTATCTGTGTGCAGTAGTCTTTGTTTATTATATTATGTATATTTGTATATTATATTTAATTAATTCCACTGGAATTCCTCCAGGTCCTGGAGCCCGACCATTTTTCATTTGTCGCAAAGCTTGCCTCACTTCATTCTCCATTATTTCGATTTCCATATGAGAGTTTCTGTTACCTTGCATATCATCTTGAACATATTTTTCTCTCTTTTCTACTAGTCTTCTTCTTCTTTCTACATGTATTCGGCTTATTGTCTGTTACGTCCCTTGATCTTCCCACCTTTTCCGTGGTCACCCCAAAGATCTTCCTCTTGCTACTAGTAGAAAAAGAAATGAAAATAATACTACTAATTAACATAAGTAACCTTTCATGTTACTAATAGGAGCGACTGTGCGATAAAACTTATTATTTACTTTGTATCAATAACTCGATAACGGAGGACAATCGGAAAAATTTCGGTTCTTAATTTTCCATTTGTTTTGAGCACCTCAATTGAATTATATAAACACGGGCGTCAATCTTGAGACACCCGGCATACACTCTAGTTTCTATAGCTACCTCATACGATTTTGATATTTTATCCAAAATTATAGTGTCATTACATAATAATTATATACAGGTAACACGGTATTTTGAGTAGTCGACTATGGAAAACAGAAAGCAATGCTGTTAAAAATGTTGCTAAAATCGGTGGTTTTATTCGCCATGAAAAATTTTCATAAAAACGAAAGAATTTTTATAGTAAAATGTTTTATTTCCAATTGGTGGAAGACTCGGAGACATTTTCAGCGAGAATTTACTATACCACAACTCGGACGAATTCCATCAAGGAAAACAATACTAGGTGGGTAAACGATTTTGAAGTAAAATGTTCTGTTTTATCAGAATACTCTGGCGGTGTTCATACAGATAAAATCGAACGCATTAGACAAAAGAACCAGAAGAGTCCAATAAGATGGGCAACAACACATTCTCTTGCTCAAAAACTGTCAGAGCAAAGCATGTTAAGAATGAAAAAGAAACTGTATTACCATATAAAACCCATGTTGCACAACTTCCATTGTTCAGACTGGTTGAATGGCTTTCTGCAGGCAATTTCTGTTGATTTTTTACAACGATAAAAACATTAAATTTGTTATTAATGTTGGATGAAAGCACTTTTGTTTAAATGATTTTGTGGATAACGAAAACCGTCGGTTTTGGGCGAATGAAAATCAGCAACTGCTACATAATGAAAATATTCTAGTATGATGTGGTGTATCTGCATTCGAAATCATAGGACCATATTACTTCGAGGAAGACAATTTAACCGTTCCTATACAAGTGGATCGCTACGGCATCATGTTGGAAACGCCTTTACAGCCTAAATTACGAAGGCTACTACATGAAAATATTTACTTCCAGCAAGACGGTGCAACCCCGCACACAGACAGAATTTAAGTTTATTACGCCACATGTTTCCCAACAGACTAATTTTAAGGTTTGGAGACATAACATGGCCGCCGAGATCTCCCGAGCTTACAGCGCCAAGCTGTTTTCTTTGGGCTTATCTGAAGGTCTTCGAAAGACATCCCCAGACAACGGAAGAGTCTATTAGGGAAGAAATAGAGGTATTTCCTGTAAAAATAATGCAGAGAGTAATGAATAATTTAAGAAGCCGGTTACAACGGTGTATTGAGGCGGATGGTCACCTGAGATATATTATTTTTAATTACTGACATTTCCTTAAATGCAGATATTTCTAAAAAACATTGCCCTATTTCAATGTTTCTAGCTCTTACAGTATGCATTCAAAATTAGGCTATACTAGATGTCGGACCTTGTATAATAATATAAAAAGTTGAATAATACTAATAGTGTTTCTTTGGGAGAAATTACAAAATATGGGAGTACAATTCAGGGTTTGTAATTTCTGCGAAAATTCCATTGTATCTATGTAAGGGTAAATAGAAATCAGTGGCAGTAATTGTTTTCAGAAGTTGTATAAATGGCAATAATAGAATCTTTGTAATAGCGATGGCACGTGTTACAAAAACTTGCTCTCGAGTTCTTTTTAACATTGAGAAGTTGCCTTAAGTTTGATCATTAGCAAGTTCTTAGGGATTCGATATAAATGTTATGTAATTAGTTAGCTGTCTTTTTAAATCAGCGAGTATGAATATCGCAAAATGAATTATTTCTTGACTAAAGATTTCATAGTATTGTGCCGTTTTATGCCAATTGCCCTAACCATTCAATATACCCAATATGAAGGGTTAGAAGTATATTTAACACAATAAAAAAGCATAAAGGGCCTTCACATCTGTTACACGAACGCCACTTAATTTCCCGCTTCCGGAAATAATCGAATTAGCTGAAGGGGTGAAGTTGCAAGTGCTAAGTAGAACTATGTGATTCATGCAAATATAATTAGCTATTTTCACAGCTTGGAGAACAGTTTCAAATTTGAAAGTTTTTCTAACGAGGAGAAAGACTTTGATGGAAGGTAGGTCGTTAGCGTATAAAGGCGACTAATAGAATTAAGTTTCCAATAATTAGTTTTACTGTCAACCACATTCCATTAAGTTTTAATTCCCATTTCTCACAGAAATCTTTTCATAGTTGATTATGATGGGCCAAGGCAAGTAAAACGTTTAAAATTTTCACAAATAATTATCAGATAAGTTGCGATAGTCTGATTTTTATGATGAGATATTAATTAAATAATATAGAATATATTGTATTTCATTACATGTTTGAAAATTGCTGTACCCTTAACACTGAAAACATGAAAAAATGGTCGTTGTCGAGCTGTCCAAAACCGTCTTATATTTGAGACGTATAGATTTTCAAAAGTAGTTTATTAATTCTCTTCAGTACCCAATGAGAAAAATATAAACAGAGCATTGTGAATCGACTTACGTGTTAATTCTTGTATTACGTTCCTGCTTTTGGTATTATTCCCTACGTATTCGTTTTTGGCACTGGTCGCCCATATTTGCTTCGTACATCCATGTCACCTCTTATGATATATTTCATATTAGATAGGACAGTGCTTGTTCCTTACCAAATATAACTTATTTCGCCGCAAAACAATTAATTATAGAATTTTATGTCCTGGCTTTTCCCTGTTTTCAAGTAAAAATTTCTATATTAGAAACCTACTTGAATAGTTTTTATATCTTTTATCTCTATTTTAAGCTAAAGTTTTGTATCTCCAATTCTGTCCATATTAGCCAATCCCAGATTTTTCTTTCAGATTTTGTTTTTTTCATACAAACCTTAGTAAAGAAAACTCCTCGACACAAAACATGTGATATAATGGTTACTGGAACTGGAGTATTAAATTTCTTCCAAAGATTTGCCTTTATAGTTTGAATATACAGTACGATTTGCACGTAGTTGTTACTTCTCAGAAGTAGACAACACACAATACACCCTATAGAAATTTTTAGCGAATTGGAAGATCATTTGCGATTTTCAAAGCGGAATATAAGAGGAGTATTTTTTAAGTCCGTTTTTTAATAAGAAGAAAAATACTGTAAATATCATTAAAATATATTTTTTCCATATTCTACATACTTTTATCTACTTTCTACATAATTTCCATTTTTGTTCAAATATTTGTCATACCGCTCAACAAGTTTCTGAATTCCGACGTCAAAGAAATCTGCCGCCTGTGAAGAATCCCAATCCATGAATGCAGTTTTCACTTTATCGTCGTCGTTGTACCGTTGACCACCAAGGAACTCCTTTAAGTACCGAAACAAGTGAACAGCACTGGGTGCAGGGTCTGGACTGTAAGGTGGATGATCCAGTAGTTCCCATCCAAAATACCTGATTAGACCTTATGTTTGTGCAGAAACATGTGGCCTTGCATTGTCATGGAGCAACATCACAGCGGAAGACAGTAGGCCACGCCGGAGTTGTCTCAAGGTCACACAATACGCATGAGAATTGATTGTTGTGCCTCTCGGCATAAAATCCACTAACAAAATCCCTTTCCTGTCGCAAAAACAGTTGCCATGATCTTTCGTGCTGTAATTGTCTGTTTGGCTTTCACTCTGGTTGGCGACGATTCAGTTTCTCCGAAACAATGGTGCACAAAACTGACTGAAACCTGTGAAAATTCAATTGATAACTTTGAAAGCGTGAATCGTCGGTCCTCTCGAATTTTGTTGTCCACATCACGGACCAAATCTTCAGAAATCACAGAAGGTCGGGCAGGGCGTGGCTCACCATGCACATTAACCCGCCCGTCCTTGAACATTTTCACCCACTTTCGATCTTTACTGTCGCTCATATCATTATCATCGTAAACTTCAAAAATCTGACGGTGACTTTCCGCTGCTGCCAAGTTTCTTGCATTCACGAATCGAATTACAGATCATATCTCACAGTCGGCGGACGGCTCAATTTTCTTAAACATTATTAACTTCTACAGCTCAGCACATAGTTTAGTGAAGAAATTATTTCGGTTGTGGTAAATTTCATTTCTACGTATGAAACTGATATAGCGACAAATGAAAATGATTATAATTACTCAAATAGAGGTACAGTTTTGATATTACAACTGTGTAATGAACGTATTGTGTGTTGCTTATTTCTAAAAATTAACGTTCATAATTTTAAAATGTGTACTTTGTGTAGTACTTCCACATTTTTCCTTCACTTACAATACCTTTTTCTTCTTTCTTTGTTGAAAAACAGGTATTCCTACGTACGACACAAGCAACTAAACATGCTCTATTATCTGATTTCACATAACGCTTTCCTCCCTGATGCTGCGAACGTGGACTCAATGAATACTTTGATATTTGCCTAATATCCAAGCGGACTGAGGACCAAACTTCATATACAGACATACAGTACTTAGGACTGTAACAAGCACACGGCTAAAATATCTTCACAGCTACTGAACAGACGGCTCAATATTTAACTACACTCAGTACCATAACTGAACACATACCATAGCTACTAATCACACAGCTCAATATTTGTTTGCACACAGAACCATTTTTGAACTCAGTGTACAACTACTTAATGCACATGTGATTATTTATTTGCACACAGTACCATTACTGAGCACACAGTTCTAATAATAGATTAGGACCACACATCGCTAATGATAGATTAGGAGCCCATAATTTAGACCGTAAATTAAGAGCACACAACTAGATTTTTAATTCAGTGCACACAGTACCGTTACATATAATTCCAGTAATAAATTAGGAATACACAACTTTTATACTAAATAAGAAGCACACAGTTTAATATTTAAGTAGTCACTCTATTACCGAGTGCACACTTCTTGTAACAAATTAGGAGCACACTACTGTGACAGTAAATTAGAAGTGCGTAACTCAGTTTTTAATTAAATGCACAAAATACCATTACTTAGCGCACAATTTTGTAACAAATCAGGAGGTTTTATATGTGACAATAAATTAGAAGGCTTTTCGTAAATTTAATTAAGTATACTGAGAACGTAGCTGTAGCAATAAATTAGGAGCAGCACTGCGACAATAAATTAACTGTCTGTGTTTACGTACGCAATGCCACCACTTAGCACACAGCTCTAATAATTAAGAGCACACAACTCGCATAATAAATTAGGAGAACACAGTTCGAATAATGAATTCACACAGTACTTTATTCTATTCGTGGCCATTTATTTGTAAATGGACCCAGGTACACTTTGTTGTACGTTGTCGTAACACTTTAACTTCTTGGGCAAAGCAGCCACAAGCCTAACACAAATTGCGTAAATCCTTCGCCCAATTAGTAATAACAATAATTTAGTTATAACCCTAATAAGACACATTAACAATTCCAAATATTTGTACAAGATTGTGCAAAAGTACGGAACAGTACAAATATCTCTACTACGGCAAGCGCAATTTCGACAAAATGTTCTACGTGAAGGTTCGGATATACGGCGGATACAATGAAGGTATTGGTTGTTTAAAAGGACTTCTGGTTTAACCAGAAATATTATCAACTTTTTCATTTTATATGGAATATCCTGTATGCTTTAGGATATATCGATGGAACTATTTTTTGCGAGTTCAGTGATACAAGGTTTGCTGCTTTTATTTTTAATAATTCTAGAGATATTAAACAATAATATTTCGTAATTGATATCTAGCAGCTCATGAAAATAAAAAATATAAGAAGCGTAAACAGTTTTGTAAAGTTGTTAAAGTTTGCTTGGTTCGTTTTGTTGTGTTGATGTTCCATAGGTTGGGCAGTGTGAATGCAGTAATCAATTAATTAACCAACTTAAGTAAACTGCTGAATTTAACATCAGAATTAATTCAATTAGCAGAAAGCGAAGAAATTAAAATTTTAATTATGGTTGTTTTGGCGAGCAACTTAGAACTCAGCAGGAAGTTTGTATTTTACTTAGCAATCTGCATAGAAAAACAGGATAGAATGGCCCACTTATTCTCCGGATCTGAATCAGTTGGATTTCTTTCTTTAGGCAGATTTAAAATCTATAGTTTAACCGAACTACCAAATAATTTGGAAGAATTGAGATTTAGAATTGTTGGTGAAATAAGAATTCCTGCAGTACATCTTGTTAATATAACTGAAGGATTTATACATAGAATTGGTTATTGTTAAGAAATGTATATGATATTTATTATTCATGCGACCGTGGTGGAACCTGTTATCCGAGTTTCCAGGTCGCACTAGCGCCTCGTACTTTACCTAACGACTACCACCGTAGTGATAGAAGGGACCGACGGCTTTAACGTGCCTTTCCAACCATGAAATCGAGAAATAAATGGTGGTCATTGTGAGCATCTTCTCAAGATGTGTTCTTATTTGTTTGGTTTTCATTGTTTTGTTGTTATGTGTAGCTAGGTAATAAAACGATTTTTTTTTATTATTGTTGAGTATAATCTTTAATATTTCCAGAGCTATTACAAATAAAGATATCAAACTTATATCACTGAACTCGTAAAAGAGAATTCTATTGATGCATCAGAAAATATATAGGGTATTCCATTGAAAATAAAAAATAAGATATAATATCCAGCAATACCTTCATTGTATGCATCATATATCCGAACCTTCATCCAGAAAAGTTGGTAGAAATCACGGTTGCCATATTTGCTTGTTCCATATTTTTGCCCAACTCTATATAAATCAGCTATACTTTTATTTTAATCTATTCGGTCGATTATCTGCCGGGTTTCGATTTAATCAGTCCAATCAGTATGGTAGAATAATATAAATACACTACAATAACATGGTTTTGTGAGCTACTATAAATAGTGTTACTTGGGAAATGCTAATTATGTTTCTTTAATAGTCGTTTAAAAATGTGTTGTTATTTGGAAGTTGAAAAAATCTGGAATGGCTTTATTTATTCGCTATTGGGATTAATGATATATATAATTTTTTTCTTCATTTCCTATAAATTACTGCAGCTGATCAACCGTTTTTCGAGCTTAATCAGTATGACGTGCTCGGCGTTACCCTTTGCTTGGTAATAAATATTTATATAATCTGTAACGTGTGATTTCTGACGCGTGGTGTATATCAGGAGTGTTTCCCTTTTAACGTTTGAGCGGCATATTTCGAGCTTCGATTCAAATATTTGTCCTCATATATGGTGGTATGCGCATCGATCGCGCATTTCGATTTTCGGTTTTGAGACCGCAGTCAATTGGAACGAGAAGAACGCTTTCAACTTTCAAGAAGTGCAGACTTGAATTTTTAATTAAGGTCGTTACAACTCGGAAGTTATTCCATTTTGTAAATTTTCAAGTGATTAGGGGAAACTTAAACACGTTAGTGTGATAGTAAGATTTTTCCCAGGGAGTAAATCCAATTTAGTGCATTCTTGAAGAGTTTTCTTATGCCAATTTTACATCTAATGGTAAGCTTAGAAGGTTCTATTCCACTTGTTCCTTTTCTAAGACAGTTGAATTTAATTAGGCAATTAGATAACAGCCGGAAGTGTGGAAGGAAAAGAATCCGGAACCAGATCGCAATTATAACTACGTGGAAGATAATTTCCAGGCTAGAAATTCCAGTGCAGAGATTGTCAGCGCAGATGGGCGTACAACGAGACCAGGTGTAAAAGAAAACTCCTCAAGCTCTGTTAGTAAACTTTTTATTTTACCTGCGTTGGGTGGATAAGCCCATGGAATTTCCAGTACTATCAAGACAACTATCTAGAACTTATTTAATTGCGTAGAAATATTTATATTGAAATATAAGAATACTCGACAACAATTTTTGTATTTAGTTAAATATTTTATTTGGAAACAATTTTGTTCACATTTAAATCACTTTTGTATTTTGAGAACTTGTTAAATGGTCTGCAGTTTACGAGATAAATTTCTGATTTAAGTATTCAATACAAGGGAGAATTTTGCGTATATCCGTCCTTGTCCGTGCGCCTATACCAGTTAATTGGGGTAATTAAACTAGTTATTACATATACGAGGCCTCGAGATATAGTATGCTAGACGGTAATCCGGTAATTGGTTGATATTATTTTTAGAAGTGGATTATTACTTATTAGTTTAATAGGGAGCTACGCATTATTGTTTTCCTAGAAATTTTGGGTTCAGTGCTGTGTAAACTTTTCAAATCAGAGAAAATAACGTACTGTGGTCCGTTCCATTTTATTTATTCATAAATGTGATTGTATATACATATATCTATATAACTTGGGATTTTTTTTGTATGCTTCATACAGAAATAATTTATATTGATTAATTATATTCTTGGATCATTATATTTGGAGATCTGTCTATTATAATTGTGTTTCATTCTGTTTAATAAGATTAATATTACCAAACGAGGTAAGTTCTCTCCCAGGAAGGTTCCTGTTTACCAAAATATTAACTTCGAGGAAGGAAGGGTTTATTTTAAACAGGTGGCGCCTAGGCTTACATCGAACCACCCTTCTTCGACTGTAGTTAGTCGAACCCTTGTCCTTGATACCTGGACCTTGTTTAGAATTAGATATTTCGCTTTGTTGTGCATAATTTTAATTATTGTCGCCGTTGAGCAAGTAGGCGTCACATGATATTATATAGATTTTGTATATAGAATTAAGGGATGTTGCATTTTTAAACCAAGAGGCAAGTTATATGATTCTAGAGTATAAGCTGCGCTACTAAGTGCTTTGCCGTAAAAAGGAATAACAAAATACAAACGATCGGTTAGCGTTGGAAACACCACATAAATCCTCTAAAATGCGACTGTGACCGCATTTTTATTTCACCATGTGCTTAATATCGAAAAACGGATAATAATTGAATTACAGGATTATCCCGCAAAAACCACAACGGCGTTTTTTGCGAGCATGATATATAACTCTGTTCTTTTCGTTTCTTTTGCTTCGGTCGAATATCTATCAGAATCGCCATGTTTCTGGTTTACTGAACATACACGTTTAAATTAGTAGATACAGAGTCGTTAATAAATCATCTGCTGCGTATACGTTGTGCTCTGATGCCTTATTCGAACTTTAAATTCTGATTAATTATCAACTGTATGGTGTTTGGCTGTTTAACTTTATGGTTTGGCTGCGAGATTTTTGTTGAAAGAATTATTATTTTAGAATTTATATCTATAACAGTTAAACAGTCGACGCCGCTACTCAGAAACAGTTTCAGCTTCATGTAATTAAAGTCTTACATCGTCTTGCATTTTAAGACTTGAATTTTGTTTATTTTCATGTATATTCCTTATTTATAATATGTAATAAAAGAAGGCATCACTTTTATCCAGGCTATAAAATTGAATTTGGATCACCATTGTGATATAACCAATTATAATAATTACAAACTATACTAACTTTATGTTACTTTGCTTTAACTTTCTCATATTTGAACGTATATAATTACAATTCACGACCCTGTTTTAATTATTCTCTTTAGTAGTGTATTTTATGAACGTAGGACGAAATCGGCGAAAACAACGTGCGGGAAACAATTAATTAAGTTGCACTTACCCATCTTATTTATAGCTTCCTAGAGAAGCAAATTTTCTAATCAAGCTCAAAATTAGTGATAGTACACGCTGTAGCAGTTTTCCCGGTGAGTTTTGAAAATAAGCTTTTCTTGGAAAATAATACTGATAAAGCTAGTTAGTGAATTGTAATTAATGTTAATTTTCAATCAATTAGAGAAAAATTATGAGACACATGATCTTGTGATTAAAATTTGATATTTGCTAGTTTATTCAGTCTGATTTTAACAGACTGTAATCGGACTAATACAAACAGCCTCAAAAGTTGCAGCTTGCAAACAGTCATTCGAAAACGTAATTGGATGGAGAATTCGATGAATTCTACTCCTTACAATTTGTAGGGGACTCTATGACTATATTGAAGTTTTACTTCATTTTCCCGATTTATGTATATTGCTGTGTTATTTTCCCTAAATAATCTATTTTGCCTACGTTATGTTTCAATCATGTTGAAAGGATGCTGTTTTTACTGTTAATAATCTAAATTATGATTAAAATTAAGACCAATCAGCTTATTGTAAACTAAGTTATGCTCCGTTGGAGGTAATTGTTATCCTAATTTATAAATTTAAATCTTAAAACATAAAAAGGTATATTCCGAGCTTTCATGGTTTCTACGATTTACACTGTGTTGTATTAAAATGGTATTTTTAAGTGAAAATTCGTGAGTGAACAGTTATTGGTGTGTCCAAAGTAATGTTCGGGCTCTGAAAAGTGAATAATTTGAATATTGTCATTTGAACGTTGTGAATTTACATATGTCAATGTTAATATAAGGAACTAAGATTTGTAATTCATATTAATAGTTTAAGTTCTATGAGAGGAAGGTTTTTATGTGCTTTCATTTATGTAAATAACAATTTAATGTGTGAATTTGGTAGTTTTTACAAAATTAACCTAATTGGAGGTTAGATTTCATTTTTTACTAATAATTATGTAATTAACTGATTTTGCTGGTGTAAATGTTAATATTAATATAGAGGGGTAGTTAATTGTTTTTATTAGTTTAAGGGCTGAAATTTAATTTTTGTTTATATTTGAATTTCAAACACGTGTTTATAAAAGTGTTTTAAATCTTAATAATTTTGGTATTAAAATGTTGCTAATTTTTTGTAGATTGCTTTTATAAATATAGTTTTTAGAAATAATTAGTTATTTAGGCTGTAAGAGTCGTTTTTGATTTAGTTGATGAGGAGTTTTTGGAAGGGGATTTATTTCCAAGCTTTTGGTTGGTGCATTTTCAAATTTGAGGTACGAATTTCAGGTTTTAAAGAATTCAGTGCTGCAAAAGTTATCAAACGGAGAGGACGTATTGTCTTGTCACTCCGTGTGTTAAATTTAAGTCAGTTTGGTCGATTTTTGAATGTTAAGGGGTGGAGTTATATTAATTTTAATAATCCACATGTGAGGTTAAGTGTTATAATTTGTATTTGTAAAGAAGATTTAATTTTCGTTCAATTGTAAACTTGTGTTAAAGTTATTTTGACTTAATAAATCTTACCTGGTGTTTTCGAAGTTGAATATTGTGTTTAATTTATCTACGATATTCCTAAAAAGTTAATTTTTAATTAAGTTTAAATGTGGTTCCTGAATTATAAAATTACGTGAATTTCTTTCTTACCTGGTTTGAGTTACAAGTTCTTGATCCATTTGGAGTGTCATGGCTTCGATTTTATCATGTTTTTGAACTTATATTTCGACATTTAACTTTTGATAAATTTTACGTCGTTGTATTCTGAAATAGTTGACTCAGCTGATCACAGATGACTGCGGATATCTACTTAGAAGATATTTGGCCAATTTTGCGATGTAGTACATTTTAGAACCTTTGCGGATGAGAAATAATTATGCAGGTATTTAAATAATTTAGTCCTTAATTGTATGTAAGCTATTA
Organism: Limonius californicus; assembly: GCA_014611495.1. NCBI lineage: Eukaryota > Metazoa > Arthropoda > Insecta > Coleoptera > Elateridae > Limonius > Limonius californicus. Next base: position 22,321 of record JABXWE010014869.1, on the reverse strand, counting down.
TGTTGGGGAAGCCACGTTGTTAATATAAAATGAACCCTGAGATGTCTTATGCAAATTTATATGTGTGTTTATGTTACATTTGACGTAAGAAAATCTTGAATTTGATAAAGAAAATATAGCATATATTTATGACGCTAGCCAATGTGGGGACAATTACAAATTGTCAATACAAAAAAATTGTATTTAATAAATTTAATATAATTATGTTACGGGGTTATTCACAGCAATATATTGTTGTGGTTATATTAGTGCAACATGTAATTCCAAAAACACTTTTATTGCATTTGCAGTTTTACCGGAACTTGTTATTTTGAATAGTTTGAGGTTAAAACATCAATTTGGTCAGGTAAGATCAAAGCATAAACATACGTCCGTTAGCATGTTAATCTCCATGTTTCCCGCCCCGTGATTGTCGCCTGTGGTTGTCTGATATCAAGCCTCTTAGAAATCATTTTTCAGTAGTCTTGACTCAGTGACATAGCTGCTGCCCTATGCCATGTGTATTTCATTTCACCATATCTAGCTACCCTCGCTTAGTTTGGCCTGCAGGTCAGTGCAGTGCAGAATGAAGTCTCGACATACGTAACTTACGTTACCATACATTTGAATGTTCATACTTTGTTGCTTAACGTAACAATAGTTTTCTTAATTTCATATGTTTAGGTATTTTAGAATATCCTCGGTGTAATAAAATGCAGTTTTCATTCAGCAGTTTTTAAAAACCGCAGGGTTGTTAGAAATTTCCTTAAGGAAAGCGCCATATTGAACTGAGAATTAATCTGTTTTTAAAATTCCAGAGTCATTGTATTCACTTCCCCTGAAGCAGGTTGTTTTTCTTTAAAAGTCGAAAGTTAGAACTAGGTCGCAGCGATACGAGCTACTTATTGCCATAAATCACCTCTTCGGGTCGCACCTACGCCGCCTTGCCGACGTAATGTATTTATTTTTCCACGCTTTCAAAAACTAGCGATCTACGAAATTGTCAGCCGATTACGGCATGAATGAACGAATCCCTTACAGTTTTTCTGCACAATATGAGGTTTCGTGGGCGCTTTCCTGCGCCAGTACTGTCGCCTACCGAACAGAAGGGTAACTTTTATCGATTGCAGGCGTCTCGAGCGTCGTCTGAGTTGCATGCAACCGGGGACGCCCTGCTATGAGGAAATGGAAGCGGGCGGTGTCGTGCTTTTATGTGCTACTTGGTCTCTCTACTAAATTGTCTTTTTATATATTCGGGCAGAAGCAAAGAAACCAACAATTTCTTCCATTCCGCTACTCTCTTTTACTCAAAGCTGACTCTATTTGCTGTGCATGAAATGCTTCCTTTCGTAATTCTGTCTTAGGGTTTGCCGAATTTACTCATTTACTTGATCTCAAATATGTTAGATGCGAGAATTATAGTCGGAACAAACAAATTCAACATTGCTTGCTATATCGATGCTTGGAAGCAGATGTTGGCATAGGTTTTCCAATGTACGGTTATATAATATTGTATCACTATTTAATGTTTCTGACACCCCAAAGATTAATTTCCGATTATTTATAGTGTTTTTTAAGTGTTAACAAACATGACATCAAAATTATGTAATGCAAATATGATGTCAGTAGGGATTTTTCGCATAACGTTACGGTAAAGATAACGTAACGCTCGATGCTAGTCCAATTATAAACCAATAAGTGTGATAATATACCAGTACATGTTATTACTTGGTACCGATTTAGATACCTTATTTTTAATGAAACGTACACAATTCTGTAATATAGGAAAATATTAGCCGCCGTTGGGTTGTAATAAATGCTTAACGTTATTAAAGGAGGTACAAAAAAATGTAAGCGCATTATAGGACCAACCGTTCTGCGCCATTTTGGTAAAGCAAATTGTAATTAGATATATACTTTTGTTTCCAATATACTACCAAAGAATGATAATATGAAGGTAAAATAACAGACCTCGATGTACTAGTGGTTTCCGAACTTGCCTTTAGATCTAAGGGACGCGGGTTCGAATCCGGCTGAGATCGGTGCGATTTTTAATAGCCGGGAAAACTCTGAAGGTGAGTCTTCGGTCGGATAAGAAGTAAAGCCGGAGGTGATGTATGACACGTTACAAATCACTACTGGGGTGGGACCTACCCCCGGTAGGCAAAATTGACAGTTAGGGTGTACTGTACAATAAACTAAGAGCTTCAGTGCATAGAGATGCTTGGAAAACCGCGTCCTAGATCTCGCCCAATCAAAACAAACAAACAAACAAGGTTTGCATGTTACCACGATCATCGTGTACTACAATAGACTTGCATTTTTACATAGGAATCAAAGTTGGGTGTGGTTTGAACTATACATATCTTAAAAATATACAGTGTTTAAACGTAATTAACCAACAGGCATAGTCATAGTATAAGGCTTACATACCGTATAGTTTATTGGCGTTATTTTTAATAACTAACGAATTATAAATAATTTTTTATAAACTTTTCAATAAGAAACAAGTTGTGAATAACCGAACAAAAGCAAAGAATCACAACATCATATGAAAGAACGTAGAAATGTAACATGGGGAACGTGAATAAAATGAAGTAATTGCTCTAATTTATTTCAAAATCCATTGCAAATTAGACTTACAAGTTCAAAATCAGTTGTCGAGTGATATCATATAGAATATATAGATTTACACGCTTGCGACATCAGCAATACCTTGGCCTAATAGCTTAGAGGTAAGAACCGTGTTACGTTCACCCCAAAAAATTTTAAACCCCTGCACAATTTATATTTTGAAATTTGTTATGTCATTGCATTGAGTATAAGCAAGTACAAGTCGAATTGTTTGTAGATCGTATTTTTTCAATGTGAAGGAAAATATTGGTGCTGGAATATCCAATTGTAAGGTTTTCAGTATAATTGTAGTAATAAATTTTGATTATTTTCTGTTAAACAGTTCCGCCCATTTATTCCAAATTTTTCTCAGGTGTACTTAGACACTTTTCCATGTTAACTTTCATCCGAGCAATAATGATTATTATGTCGATTAAGTATTTCATCGCTAAACCTTTATCCGCTCATATTACATTCTAACACTTCTTTTTATCATGAATAGTTTAAATTGTAATTTAATCTTAGTATTATACAATAATCTCATAACTGTTGATATTTCAGTTAATAAATCAATATTTACTTAGATTCCAAAGAAAATGTTACAGATTTTGTCTCTTTTGGGTTGACCAATGTGGCAGAAAATATGTCAACATTTCAACTCTCTCGGCGCTCTAATCTTATCTCTAAATTAAAGTTGATACGCATTGAAAAATACAACGTTTGGGATTGATCGTTGTAATTTGATTCAAAACGGAAAGAATCGTGGTGTAGTGTTGGTTGCCTACACTAGATCGGGATTTCTACATGAGAAATACTGTATTTTCGTAGCCTGTGAATGATTTCATTGAGTCAGCTTTCAGTTGTTACTAAGCTCAACATCGCCATATTAAAATTTAATTTAAAACAGGAACAGGAAATAAACTGCAGCGCGTCATGTGAAATTCAAATAATTCTTTTATTATTTTCATGACAATTCTTTTAACTACAGTCTACGCAATTTCGTTTTAATTGTGCAGGATTTGTATATTGCATTCCAGATAAGATAAAAGCAATATGCTGTCGCTGTTTTAATTGTTTGCAATCTGGTGTAGCTGTTCATAGCACAAAGCTGTGTGTAATGAAACTTACAGACGAAGTGGTTTTAATAACGATGCGTTTATCATCCTCTAATAGCAGAAATGATTCACTGAACCTCTTGACAAAGCACTTACTATGTATCTATTTATCGTTCACCTACATAACGGGCATGAGTGTGTTTAAAATGAATCAACGGTTATGAATTTTTTGAACTATATATTACACGACACATTTGTATTTCTTTTTGGCTCCCTATTCGTTAACTAACAGATTTTTTGGAGATGTACAACTTCTTCTTTCCACATATTTTTTTTCCTAGGCCAAATGAAATTGCGGTTCTCAACTACGCTACCACGAGACCTAAACGCGACACGAGAGGTCGCAAGTGGTCTCGGGAAATCCTGGAAATAAATAAAGTAAAAAATAAAGCCATGGAAATGAAAGTATGAAAGGATAATTAGAATACTATAGCTTAGTTTACAGGGTTATATATTGGAGCAGAAACTGTGCAGTACGTAATCAACGATTCTTCAGCGAGTATAAGAAAGCTAGGAAAAATTCTATGTGGTCAGTTTATCAAGATAGCAGGGTTATATACAAATCATAAAATATGTTGCTAAACGTAAAAGAAATTATGAGATTGCTGATCTTCTAGATTAAATTGATCGGTTGGTATTGATATTACAATTAGATTAATATTTGAAATGTAGAAATTTGGATGAAAATGATGTTAATATGCATTTGGTAACGATACTTTCGCATGACAACTGAATTGAGATTGTAATTTGTGTTTTGTACTTCATCTATAATACTCGAATTACATATTCACTCCAATATTGCCAGCTTTCTGATTTCTTTACCTTCTAGTGCCATGAAGACGTAAAAAGATATAAAAGATATTTCTAATTTTTTTTTCGTGATAGAGCTTCCTTAGCAAGGTACTGCTTAGCTTTTTCCTTATTATTTTTGCACCGTCTAGAAGGTTATACACTGTTTTTCTAAAGCTTGGTTAACACAGAAGTTATATACACGAGGTGTGTAAATTAAGTAATGAAACAGTTTTTTTACATTTTTTTATTCTATTAAAATTACAATTCAACATTGTATTCTTCAAAGTAGCTGCCTTGGGAAGCCACACAGCGTTGGAGAGACGGTTCTGCCATTCCTCATAGCAGTGCTGGAACTCGGATACTGGAATAGCCTTCAGCTGGATGGTTACAGCTGTTTGAATGTTTTCCAGTGTCCCAAAATAACGTCCCTTGAGGTGATTTTTCAGTCTCGAGAAGAGGAAAAAGTCACAAGGACTCAAGTCGCAGGAGGTAAGGAGCCACAGGAATGTTCTTACTGGCCAAACAATCGCATTGTCGTGATGCAACACCCAGTTGTTCGTGATGTTTGGTCTCACATGCATGACACTTTTTCGAAGTCTTTCAAGAATCTCTCTGTAAAAGTGTTGATTAACCATTTGGCCTTGAGGCACAAACTCTTACTCTTAGTGAACAATTCCGTGGCTATCAAAAAAGCAAATCATGCCTTTGATCTTCGACTTGCTCTTTCTTGCTTTTTTTGCCTTGGAGAGGTTGAAGTGTGCAATTCCATGCTCTGGCGCTTGGTTTCCATGTCATACTCAAACACCCAAGACTCGTCACCAGTAATGACACGTTCCAGACAATGGGGATCATTTTCAATCGATTCCAAAAAATCAAGACACGTTTCCCTCCTGATGTCCTTTTGGCCCTGCGAAAGGTTTTTCGGAACCATTTTTGTGCAGATTTTTCTCATCCCCAATTCATTGGTCAAAATCTGATGATCGGTGGTGTGAGTCAAATTCAACTCTTCCCCGATAATTGTGACTGTCAACCGACGATCTGAACACGATCTGAATCCCTGACTCTGTCAACATTTTCATCGGTTCTTGAAAATGAAGGCCTTCCGCTGCGAGGTTCATCTTCAATCGACTCTCTTGCTTCTGAAAATGTCTTAAACCACCGAAAAACCTGTGGGCCCTTGACAAAACACTGTCTCCGTAGGCCTGCCGAACTTTTGCAAAAGTTTTCGTTGCACTGTGCTCAAGTCTGAAGCAAAACCTGATAGCACATCGTTGCTCGAAATTGATGTTACTCATTTTCAGAACGCACTAGAAAAAAGCTGTTTCACGAAAAAAATCGCTATGGACAACCAAATGACTCTAGCGAGTTCAAACTCGCACTGAAGGCGTATCACATGTTCACCTGCCGCCCCTTCCACTGCCGCGTCCCCAGTATTGCCAGATCGAACGCTACACTACCAGTCTTATTACTTAATTTACAAACTTCGCATTCTCATAGTGAGGTTATGTTAAACACTATGTATAATGTTTAAGGTATGTGTTCGTTTTATTTAAATTATAGTTTATGTGAAACGATATCATTTGACGATTTACCTGATTTGTTTAGTAGGAGCATTTAGTAGTGAACAGTTGTGTTTATTCATTAGATGGTAATTTATAATTTGGTGTGAACATTAAAACAGAATTTAATTTATGTTTTAACATAAAGAGGTGTAGTATATTCTACCTCCTTTACTATCTATGTATTAATGAGTTGCGAAAAAATTTCTGTTTTCGGTCTTAACAAAAAAAAAAGTAAGTAAAAGAGAAAGCCTTGGATTATAATATAGATTAATATTTTTTTGTAATAAAAATTCCAATACATTAACAATTAGTTATTATTGGCAGTGTTGTAACAGATACTTGTTTTTTAATACGTAGATACAGGTGCAGATACATTTTTCTAAAATAACTAGGTACAGGTACTTTATAAATGTACCTGAAAATTATAGGTACATATCAGGTACTTTTATAAAAATGAAATGAAAAAAAGTTTATTTGTAACATATATCTACAAAAACCGTGCTTTTCTGAGGTTTTTTGAAATTACTAGTGTTTCAAACATATTATCCGTCAGGCTGTTTCTTCGAGGGGGCAGAATTTGGCCACCCTTCCACAGTTGCCAACGAGAGCACGATGCTATTATACATTTTGAAAATATTTAATATGTTTTCGTAAATTAATAAAGATTTAACGTCCTCTGCTTTGTCGTTTTTCAGATTTATTTTATGGCGGCTGCGCGTTTAAACACTTTTAACTGCCTCGACTGCCCGAAGCATCCAGTAAATACTTTGTTTTTTTGGAATACATACTTAATTGTGTTCCGACTCAGTCAGTGATCATAAAAATTATACATCTTTTCAAATGGATCAGCTAAGAAACGGTCGCGTGTTCTATCTTTTACAAGACGTAGCGATCTTCTCTCCTATGTCTGTGTTGCGCGTTTAGAGTGTCGCAGACATAGAGGACCTGCAGCTTAACGTGGGCTTAAATTGAACTAAGTATATGTATTGCTGGGCTGTTTATTGGGGAAGTACTGTCTGTATTGTATTGGGTTTCAGATGTAGTTACGCGTCGGTGGTTCCCCTTTCTGCATGTAACGCTGGTAACATGTGTAAACCCCGACGACAGTTACTCTGGAAGAAAATGCGGAGTGTGCAAAATGGACATCGAATAATCGAAACAAGATTTTCGAGTCGACCGCTGTTCGGATTGCCGCGATTTCTGATTAACACGGATTCGGATGATCGCGACTGTGTACTTATAAGTATGTATCTACATTGTTTAGATACTTAAAATGGAACTAGATACAGGAAAGGTACTTTCGGTACTAAATACCTCATTAGGTATTCAGGTACAAGTACCTAGGTACATCCCGACTCTGGTTAGTGGCTATAGATTTTGTATATAACAAGTTATGTAGAATAAAGAGATTAATTCAATATTTATGTACTGCATAATAATATTGAAAATGCAACACCCAGTTAACGTCGATACATCTGACTACTTTTTAGTTGGTAGTATGGGTACATATACAGTACTATTTGATTAAAATTTCATGATGATTGAAAAAGTCTACAGTCCTTAAATTCAAAAATAAGTTGGATCACCTCGTAAGTCAATACACTCTCCTACTCTGCGAGGCATACTTTGATGCTTCGATGTTTTCCTGCGGTATGGTGCTCTATGCAATCAGAATTTCGTTTCTAAGGCGCTGTAGATCTATCGTGGGAACAGGTATTTAGCCCTACTTCCTACCTGTAATGTTCCATGCATGTTCGATGGGCGAAATATCAGATAACCTTGCTACTGGCGATGGAGGAATAGTGACATCAGCTTCACGCAGAAACTTTGTAGCGACAGGTGCGGTATGGGGTATGGCATTATCAATCTGGAAAATAGGAGGTGAAGTTTCTGGGTTTAGGGCAATATAATAGTTTCCAAGATATTTCGAATATATTATATTCCCGATCATTTATGTTTTCGTCTAGAAATGCTAGAGGGGACCTACTTCCATATGAGGCACTCTAAACTTCAAGCTTTTCTTCACGTCTTCGCCAGAACTTTTTACGTCCGTCATGAGCCTACAAACAAAATCGGGATTCGTATCAAAACAATCCAATCCAATTGCAAGATAAGGCGCAGTCGGTAGGATTAAAGGCCAAAAGACCTTATTTTGTGGTAAATTGACCTAACAGATAGTTGTTGTCATGCGGCAGCATCCATTCATTGGCAATTGGCCTGCTGGTACTGAATTGAATAAAAGCATTTATTGTTAGGAGGCGTTCTTCGCGGTCATTAGATCTGCAAACAGGACCGGGACCCTACGACGTTGTTTCTGCATTACGGAGCTTGAGTAGAAACCCACCTTAGTAATAATTTCCCGAAGAGCCATTCCAGCTTCTCGCATCTCTATTATTTGTACTCTTTCAAAAGGACTTCGTTGAAGAAAAGTATCGCGTTTACGTTCACGATGCATCGTAAAATAATGTGTAAAAAGCAATAACAACATAAAAGTGACACTACATTTAAAATATTTAAAAACAAGAGGAATAATGAAAAGAGATGTGAATTTTCAAAACTCACTAGACAAACTACACCCCTTTTCCATTCAACATAAAATTTTAATCACATAATATTCTACATATATGTATTCATATTATCCCCTAAATGTTATTAAAATATATTGACGTTTACGGGGTGTTGCATATTCAATGTCATACAGTATATTATATTGATAGATTAATTAAAGCATTAGAGACAGTTGTAGAAACAAGTGTTTACATAAAGTAAAATTTCGAACTATAGGTGAATGTACTGTGTGCTGACAGGGTAAAGTGTCAAATGGAACAGTTAAGCTATTGTTTTCTAGAGAATGTATAAAAATATTTGGCAACGAAATTTTGCATTAATCTGTGAATTGAAAAGTGGCAATTGCTATAATAATCGAATAATTGGCTGAATAAAGTTATAAGTTGACAAATTAATCTGTAAAACGCCAAAATTGAGAGCTGACAAATGAATTCGCCAATGCGAAAGTACTTCCGTTCACGATTAATCTGAAACCCGGTCGACCGTGAATCATATTTATTACGTTGCACATTCGGAACATTTTTTTAATCGTGAAACTATCTAAAGGCGTTGTTGCCAGTTTTCAAATTTCTAATTAGCGTTGTTACTGAAAAATTATGGGGATAATGTAAGTGTATTGTATACATTATAACCTCTGTAAATGTAACTTTACAAAGCCTTATTTACAATTACGAACATTCGTAATCGTAGTATCGTAGTTCGAAATAATCACGTAAAAAACATATAATCGTTGTATATTGGCTTACTTGGTTACTAAAATTAATGTCGCATTTTCTTTCTAAACCAGATGGAATGTATTTAAAAAGTAGGTTGTAGCAGTGTCTTCATGAAACGATTTGTTTTACTTACATAAAGAATAGAGACTCAGAGCTAAGATTAAACTAATAAGTTTTGTTGTGTTAGTAATTTTTTTACCCTTCGATATCGATAAGATTGAATTGAGATTAAACGGTACATTTTTGATCAGATCAAAGGAATTGAAATCAATACAGGCGGCTGCTATTTCTGTTCTACTACATATCGATGTGTATTAAAATTTGAAATCTCTTCCTTATTAAAATCTAAAATGAGCATTCCTCTATTGCATTTCCCATTCAAATGTAAAAGGGGATTAAATGTTTCTTTTTCGTACTGTTTCCCCAAGATCTGAATCCTCATAAAAATTTATTCATTTCTGAGTTTCAGTTACGTAAGGTAATTGATACGGAAATGAAAGGAAATGGCGCCATCTAAAATTCCTGCAGTATCTACGCAGTGAGTTTAAAGCGGTTATTTTAGGGTTTCACATATCTAAAGTACTATTCTACCACCAAATGTGTCCCTATTATACTTGTGTTCCCCACTTAAACCTTAGGCATTCTCAACAAGTCTAATTTTAGAAACCTCAAAAGCGTCCTGCCCAACTCTACATATTTAATTCATACCCGCAAGTTTGCAAATCACGACTGAATGTGAATTGCCTTTAATTAGCAATTGGAGATGAGCTCTACCTGCTTCCCAGAAAGTTTGAGAACTGCTATGAGAATTCACATCAGGAGCGTAGGATTTTTAGCAAGCGTTTGGTATTCCTTGGTAGGATATTCCGCCACAAAGATGTTATAGCGAAATGTTCTAAAAACTGTTTTAATTAAACTTCGCAAACCTAGATCGTTGCCTTCAACATATATTTCCTTTAAATTGTGCCTTAAAGCTTGTTACAGAGATCCAAATTCAGAACCATAAATAAAGCAAATTACGCCTACTAGAGGGAAGGTGTAAAATTAATCGTCCCTAAGAATTTATATTAGCCTCCAATGTGCCTTGTTTAGTTCTTAAGTGAAAATATGTTACAGATTGGAAACATTGTTTATTGCCGTTTCCTTCCCAGAAAGTCCGGGATTACGTTTCAGTCGCAAATGCCGACACCCTTAAGTGGCAATCGGCTCCGCTTTATATTTTGCAGGTGGTCAGTTAAGATCCTCCGCCCATTTTATGTAACCTTATGTATATATTTGTAAAATAAAACAGTTCACTTTCATCCCTTGGTTTGAATGGTTGTCCAAGCAAGGGTTGGTTTTTGGGCTCCCGTTTTTCTAAATTAAGTTAAAGAAAAACGGTCTAATATACAGTCCACTAATTTGAAGACCTATTTAGAAGTGTGAGTAAGTGGTAGTATTTACGACACTACCACGAGCTTTTTGTCCAAGACAATTAGCCAGAGCAAAGTTAATTCGGAGTAATCTGAATTAACATGCCTTAATGTGCTCAGATAAAACGAAACAATGGCCTACCCTTGATGTGTAATTATGGGGTGAAACGCTAGTTAGTAAAATACAGTCAGAACTTGCACCACTTTTCAAAAGAATTATTTTTTCTTCTGCTTGCTTTCATTAGTACGCTACAGGTAATTCCTATATCTAAGGAACTTCCTGTATCCTTCCTGTATCTACACTATATATTTGTGAATAAAATATATATTATATTGGTCTTCCAGTGTCCAGTAAGTATACAGGGAATTTTTCTTTTTAGAATACATTGTCTATGTATACTTTTAAAAAGAACGCGTCAATTACGCGTATTGTATAGGCAACCAACTATACAGACAACTACAGCATGCTGTGGCCAAAACAATCAAATTAATTCAAGGTTCAAAAATTAAATTAGTCTTTATTTAGTGTCTTCTTGAGTTTTTTTACAACCGTGTACAGTAAAGACGAAAAAGTGGAAATTCTAATGTGATATCAGAATGGTAACAGCTGAAGAACTGTGAGAGACTTATTTTCACTAAAATATCCAGAAAGACCTATTCCTTGTATTCCAACCATATACACAATTGTTAGCAAATCTAAATGAGAGGGATGCGTAATAAATTCCCAAAAACTAAGAACTAAAAGTAATCACGTTTTAACCGAAGAAATGAAATTAAATAATCAATAGTAATAATAAATAATAATTAAAAAAAGTCTGCGATGGCCGGGAATCGAACCCGGATCAACTGCTTGGAAGGCACCTATGATAACCATTACATCACTTTGTCGCTGATGTATTTATGTTGTACAAAGGAGGTACAATGTTCACAGACCTTACAGAAACATCGCCTTGTCGATTTTTGTATTTAACAAATAAGTCATCATTTGCGTCCTATATACAGGGTGAAATACTTATTTAATATAAACACTGCATCAACATAACCTTCATACTCAAATGATTCACAACCACAGTAACGTTAGCTTCTGTTTTTTAGTTGTGGGTATAGTTGGTTGCCTACACAATAGGCGTGATTGACGCGTTGTTTTTAAAAGTATACATAGGCAATGTATACTAAAAAGAAAAATTCCCTGTATAAGATTGCATTATAATTACTACTGAAGCACCCTGCGCCCAGATGTAACACCAACTTTTCGCAGTGTTACCGTTAGTACCTATACCTCCTTTGAGTGACTGCAAGCATAAAATTCAATTTTAGGCTTCTAATAATTCTTTGATTTAATTACAGCAAAGAGTAAAACATAAAAAACAAGGCAACTATTTTAACGATTATTGTATTTCATCCATTGCTATAAACAAAAACCATGAACAATATGCCGACAGAAACTTCTTGTAGTAATCAGACCTTGGTTATTCGTTAACTTTACATGCATTTTAATAATTTTTACATATCCATTAAACGATAGGATCGCTACTCCTGTTTCGGAAGTAGAATGAAGTGTAACTCATTTATGGAAAGTTAATACCTACAGCAAAGTAGCACAGTCTGGACGCAACTAATCGAATTTCTTTTGTAAAGGTGGTGCTTTTAATAGCTTTAACCTGAGCACTTTTAATTGGATCATATTTAGAGTACCGTTTCTATTTTGAAGAACATTTCGCCATATTTGGAATGAGATTCTTAGGGATAATAACTGCTGAAGATGTACGGTACTTGGGTGACAAATAAACGAAACAAGAACTTTAGTTCGTGTTCCTAGTGGAAAATAAACTGTTAGTATAAATCAAAGTAAGTATGTGTTGTCGGCCCATTGTTGCTGTCACGGTTTAGCACCTTTGCTACAAAACTCATAATTTCAATCCACTTCCTGTCTTCTACCGATTTCATGTGATATTTCATTACTGTTTAGATTAATCAACACATCTAGATAATATTCATTAATCTGCAAATCACACGGAAATATGTGTAACAAAAAATATATACAATGTATTTCTTAATTTTGCACTCCTTTCATCTTGTTTCTGATTTCTAACATTTCATGCCGAGGTAGATAGTGGCAGGTGTGGTAGATCGTTTTAACAATAATTAGATTAATTGTTTCCCACTTAGGGATGTTTGTTTGTTTGTTTTATTTAACGTCGGCCTATTTCTGCTACTATGGCTAACCACCGACGCCAGGGAGCGATCCTACCACACCTGGAAATTTAGCCTGTTTGAGGGTTCTTTTGACGTGCCCAACAACTTTTGGACACGGGGCCTACGATTTTACTTGCTATTCGAGAAGAAGGGCTGTTTTAGCGTTTTTTATCGCTCAGAAAAAAACCACCGACCTCGGCGTCCGGATTCGAACCCAGGACTCGTGAAAGGCATACGGCCAACCTATCCGAGCTACCGGCGCCGGTCCACTTAGGGATATTTTTAGAGCTGGAATGACATACGGTAGTAAGCATTGCGGAAAAAAAATTTAAATTTGATGAAGTGGAAAGTCATCGATAAAGAAGGCGCTAGAAAAAATAGCCGGTGATGGAATTGCTTCACATGGGAAAAGAATAATTAAAGGAATTGGTTGCCAAACATTTTTCATTAGTTTAGTTAAGAATAGACACATAGCCTTCTTTATCATAAAAACCAGAGATATTTTGAGTGTGTATACAGTGCCGGCCAAACGTATATCACCTTTATTTTTTTTAGATAACTACATTCAAATTATATGAATCTCTACCCAATCCTAATAATATGTTTTGTTATAAGGTATACATGTGTGTGGCGGTAGCTCAGTTAGTATAGCGCTCGCTTTCTGAATAAAACGTCGATTCTGGCTTGGGTTCGAAACTTAAGCAGTACTATGCAGATTTGTAGAGATCTTGTCTGCAACCCACACAATTTCCCAATTCGGCTTGCAACAGTGGGATCTTAATGCTAAAAACCTTTTCTGGAATTTCTGTCGTTCGAATTAAACTGTAGGTCCCCCGTGTTTCTACCATAGCGCTGAGGAGATACACGTGGTAGAGAAGAGGCCGATGCCCAGCAGTGGGACGGAAAGGCTGTCGATGATGATGATACCTGTTACAGAGTAACGTATAAAAACAATATTTGCAGAAAATTAATTTTATGTAAAATCTTTAAAATAACTGCAACTGAATTATAAGCTATGGCAAGTTTAAATTTCTGCAGAAGAACACTGGGATTAATAATTTATAACAAAACAGTTTTATATTTTGCGGCAAAGCATTTATCAAGAATCATTGCTTGACAGCGTTATAGGCATGGACTCGAGAAGTGCGTCGGTTGGCGACTGAGGGATCTTCCACTCTTTCTGAAGTTGGGCAAAGTTTTGGTCGCATGTTTGCGAGCCACAACGGCTGTATAATGTTTCGGTCGGGCGATTGGCTTGGTCAGTCCATAGGCGTCACCCGACGGTGGCGTCGAAACAACTACTGTACATCAACCAGTGCTTTATGTCTTGCTGCAATGTGAAGCCACGACTAAGGAAACGCTTTGAATAAGGATGCATCACATTCTCAAGAATATACATATACATCTTACGATCCATGCTACCTTCGATTCTACGAAGAGGACTCGTTCCTTTTGCGGATGCCATGATGGAACCACTTCCGTGCTTCGTTGTAGGCATTTGGTACTTTGGGTTTGCCTGTAGGTCGACGAATCCACTTTATACTGTCACTTTCAAACAGCGTACACTTGCTTTCATCACGCCAAAGAACATCAGCCCATTGCGACTTCTTCGCGGTTCGCCTGCCCTTCAGTCCAGTAGCTTAAAGACGCCGGCGTATGGTTCGTATAGATGGACCAGGTTCACCAGGAATCGATATATCCCTGGCAATGTCTGGTGCCATAAGACGTGGATTGCTATGACAAGTGAAAATAATATTTCTGTCAATGTATAAGTCGTGCAACGCGGTCACCCGCTTCTACTCGTTAATATAACCTCCCTGTACTTTCTAACATTTTAGAAATGTTGTTACCATCGACTTAGACTGTAATAGTTTTTTGCTTCGCTCGTGTACCATAAATCTCAAGCACCGCGGGTTTTAGCAATTTTAATAAGCACTAAACTACAATATGTAACTGTCAAAATAGTAAAATCAACCGAGAAATTAAGGACCAAACAAAATAAAGGGTTGCTAAGATGAAATTTCGGTAAAATCAATAAACGACTGAAAATCATAATTTATTCTATAAAATACCGTCATACATTACCTGTAAGCTGCATCTGCTGCAAGGTTTATCCAGGAAATTTTTCTTTTCATTGCCTATGTATACTTTTAAAAAGAACGCGTCAATTACGCCTATTGTATAGGCAACCAACTATACAGACAACTAAAGCATGCTGTGGCCAAAACAATAAAATTAATTCAAGGTTAAAAAATAAAATTAATCTTTATTTAGTGTCTTCTTGCGTTTTTTTATACAACCATGTACACTAAAGACGAAAAAGTAGAAATTTTAATGTGGTACCAGAATGGTAACAGCTGAAGAACTGAGAGAGACTTATCTACACTAAAATATCCAAATATCCCTTGTTTTCGAACCATACAAACAACTGTTAGAGGGATGCGTAATAAATTTCCATTAAATAAGAACTATAAGTAATTACGTTTTAACCGAAGAAATGAAATTAAATATTTTATGGTTGAAGAAATCATAATTAATAGTTATAACAAAAAATAATAATTAAAAAAACCTGCGATTGCCGGGAATGGAACCCGGATCAACAGCTTGGAAGGCATCTATGCTGACTATTACACTACTTTGCCGCTGATAAATTTTTGTTGTACAAAGGAAGTACAATGTTCACGGACCTTACAGAAACATCACCCTGTCGATTTTTGTATTTAACAAATAAGTCATTATTTGCGTCCTATATACAGAGTGAAATACTTATTTAATATAAACACTGCATCAACATAACCTTCATACTCAAATAATTCACAACTACCGTGACGTTTATTTCTGTTTTTTAGTTGTGGGTATAGTTGGTTGCCTACACAATAGGCGTAATTGACGCGTTCTTTTTAAAAGTATACATAGACAATGCATACTAAATAGATCAATTCCCTGTATGTATAATAAAATGTTTACCCACTAAACCTAGTTACGCAAAAACTGCGCTCAAAAACCGAAAAATGTGGTATATTTTTGGCCGGTACTGTATCTTGTATATCATTTCAAACGGATCATAGGAGTTTAACATGGGGATAAACCTCTGCAACGTATGATTCATGGGAGAGTAAGTGCCTAAATTCCAAAAACAGGTAACTTAAGATACATATCACAAGGTACTGCGATATCTAAATGTTTACTGAGGTTATTACGGATCAGAGATTACTGTTTGGTGTGTTAGGAATTTTGTTCTACTCATTTCAAATAAAGTAATAGCGAACGAAAACAATAACTAAGCTAAGTATTTCAAATGTCATATTATTGAATGGGGTTTACTTAACCAGTAAACTGTCTAGAATATCAAACAGGCGTAATGCCGCCAATAAGAATTTAGAGATCGCAGTATCTTGTGATGTATTTTAGGTTGACCAATATCATGTACGTCGTATCTCCCTACATGTATAGTGCTAGAAGCTGTAAACTGATAGATAACATTTGTTTGAAAATATATCACAAATTTTTAACATAATGGTATTGAATACATTGGTGTGTGTATGCGCTTGCGACGTCAGTCTTGCCGTGCCGTAATAGCCTAGTGGTAAGAGCCTCTGAGATTCAAATACCGACGTTTTCTAATTTTTGCTAATTGAACCTACTTCATTGTAAGTAATTAACAATCCATTGGCCTAAACACATAAGAAGAAGTTTTTTTGATTGATACCGACTAATACAGTTATTTTTTTATTATTTATAGCATTTCTAATAATTTTACAATAAATCGCAGCCTTACCCATATAGAATTAATCGGGACACCGTGTAAAGTAAAATGGCAGAAATATTCCCAACTACAAAAATAATAAGCCCACTATTGCCGGTCGTAGATTGTCCTAAATATTTTACGGCACAATGTATGACCATCGCTTAGTTTAATTCTTAGAATTTCTTACCTATTATTAGAATTAAATATCTATCGGTGGTGTAAAATTACGGTATTGTATTAAAACACTCTGCTGGTGAAAACATAAAATAATTATGTACTGTATTACACTTGTCAAGACAAGATTGATGGCGGATTAGTTTCATGAAATAATGTAAGACGAGACTTTTATCTTCCATAGTCAGCCTTTATTTCAAAATCCGTGGATCATCGTGCCACATATTTCTAAAAACATGGCGCTTGTGCTCGAATCCTAACTAACCTATTACACTTTCATGCCGCATTCTGTTAATCAACATAACAACATGTACACATTTTCATGTAGAGCGAACTACGACCACACAGTAGAGCCACTTCCATTACTACACACTCGTAGATGAAGTATGACTTCCTTTTCGCAGTTCCTTGAAAGTGCTGCTTGAGTTTCAGTTGTGACTCATCTAATGCGTATGAAATAGAAGTATGCAATGAGTTGCACAGTGTTTTGATCAAACAGTTACGTCGGTAATTCAGATATATCTAATCAGAAGTTATGCTTTTTATGAACTGATATCTTAAATGTGAACCGGCGATTGAACTTGAACTTGTTTAATTAGGCCGGACTGAATGATGTCACTCAACTCGGGGGGACATGGAACGTACCAAACAATAACAAATATTAGTAAACATTGGAAGACCGTAAAATTAGGGTAATATTTCTAAAACTGTTGTCCATTTCCTGCTAGATTTTTTTTTTCGAAAAATGTACTTGTATTGTACGTTTGTTGTTTCAAAAAAATTCATTCAAAAAAACCGGTGGATAATATGATTTAATTCGCGGAACACGATCATTAAATATACCAAATAATAATAAATATTAGAGGCCACTTGAATTAATAAAGATAATTAATTATAAAACTGTTGAGTTTAAAAGTTTTTTGAAACAACCTTGCCAAGAAAAGTATGTTACATTTATATTTACGTATTTGTGTCTTTTAAAGAGTGGACATAAGAAAACATAACTTAGTTATTCTCAGATTAATGACCAAATACGGCCCTGAAGATGGATATTGTGATTGGAAATTAAACTTTGGGCTACGTTTATAAGAATCTATTTCCACTAAAATATTAAGGGAATCTTAAAACGTGTTTGCGCAAGTAAGTTGTCAGCTTCAGTAGGTACAAGTCTACTGTTTTTGGCAATCTTTTCCTTTCAGCCCACACTTTTGTACATTTTTGGAATACTAAAATGCAAATATTCAATTTATCTGTGTTTACAATTTTCTGAAGCTATTGCTATGCCCTGTTTTGCATACATACATTTGATCAAAACCTTAATATAATGTTTAATAATAATGTTTTTGCATACATATATTTTACTCAAAATGCTGAAGGGTGTTGAATTGAATTTTGAGGAAACAGTGGCTAAACTTTCTGTCTACATCTTGTATTAAAGACGGTGTTTACTTATTAGATAAACATTGAAGTTGCACAGTACAATAGTCGCCGTCAAGACATTTCGTCCTCCTTTTTACATTTTCTAAACTTAGGTACATTTTATCTTAGCGCAAATAAAATGTTTAGGAAATCGGCTTTTCTTTGTACCTAAGCTTTATTCAAATTGTTGAACCAGATTTTGAGAGTTCTCCGAATTTTTTGTCTGCATCCTGTATATACGACATACATGATTTCTAAGCCTAAGTTGAGCCGTATTTGTTCCACACATGTTTTATCACAACATTAAGAACAAGAATGGGTTCGCAAACTTTTGGACTGCATCCTGTATGTATGACAATGTTTATTTGATAGGGAAACATTGAAGTTATGGTGTAGCGGTCCATTTTGAGGTAACGGTTCTCCAAAACTTTAGTCTGCAGCCCGTATATACGAAAATGTTTATAAGAATCGAGGCATTAAAGGTCTTGAAATAAACTTCTAAGCTGCGTCCCGTATATACAACAATTCTTATGAACATCGAGACTGTGAACATGTTGAAATCAATTTTGAGGAAAATGTTATTCAAACTTTTAGGCTGCGTCCCTTATATACAACAATGTTTATAAACATCGAGCCTTTAAAGGTTTTGAAATCAATTTTGAGGAAAAGGTTCTTTAAACTTTTAGGCTGCGTCCCTTATATACAACAATGTTTATAAACATCGAGGCTTTAAAGGTTTTGAAATCAATTTTGAGGAAAAGGTTCTTTAAACTTTTAGACTGCGTCCCTTATATACAACAGTGTTTATGAACATCGAGGCTTTAAAGTGTTGAAATCAATTTTGAGGAAAAGGTTCTTAATCCTTTTAGGCTGCGTCCCTTATATACAATAATGTTTATAAACATCGAGGCTTCAAAGGTGTTTAAATCTATTTTGACCAAAAGATTCTTCAAACTTTTAGGCCGCGTCCCTTATATACAATATTGTGTTTATGAATATCCAGGCTTTAAAGGTGTTGAAATCAATTTTGAGGAAAAGGTTCTTCAAATTTTAGGCTGCGTCCCTTATATACAAGAATGTTTATGAACGTCGAGGCTGTAAAGGTGTTGAAATCAATTTTGAAGAAAAGGTGTTCTAAACTTTTAGGTTGTGTCCCTTATATACAACAATGTTTATAGACATCGAGGCTGTGAAGATGTTGAAATCAATTTTGAGGAAAAGGTTCTTTAAACTTTTAGGCTGCGTTGCTTATATACAAAAATGTTTATAAACATCGAGGCTGTAAAGGTGTTGAAATCAATTTTGAGGAAAAGGTTCTTTAAACTTTTAGGCTGCGTCCCTTATATACAAAAATGTTTAAAACATCGAGGCTGTAAAGGTGTTGAAATCAATTTTGAGGAAAAGCTTCTTTAAACTTTTAGGCTGCGTTCCTTTTATTATACAAAAATGTTTATAAACATCGAGGCTTTAAAGGTGTTGAAATCAATTTTGAGGAAAAGGTTTTTTTAAACTTTTAGGCTGCGACCCTTATATACAAAAATGTTTATAAACATCGAGGCTGTAACGGTGTTGACATCAATTTTGAGGAAAAGGTTCTTCAAACTTTTAGGCTGCCTCCCTTATATACGACAATGTTTATAAACATCGAGGATTTAAAGGTATTTAAATCAATTTTGAAGAAAAGATTTTTCAAACTTTTAGGCTGCGTCCCTTATATACAATAACGTTTATAAACATCGACGCTTTAAAGGTGTTGACATCAATTTTGAGGGAAAGGTTTTCCAAACTATTGGTCTGCAGCCCGTATATACAAAAATGTTTATAAACATCGAGGCAGTGACGGTATTTAAATGACCTTTGAGGAAAAGGTTCTGAAAACTTTTACGCTGCAGCTCGTATATACGACAATGTTTATAAACATCGAGGCTGTAAAGATGTTGAAATCAATTTTTTGGAAACGGTTTAATCAAACTTTTAGTTTGCATCCCGCATTACAATGTTTACTTATTAGATAAACATTAAGGCTGTAATGATGTCGAAATCAATGTTAAGGGGACGATTCTTCAAACTTCTAGTTTGCATCCCGTATATACGACACTGTTTATTTATTAGATAAACATCGAGTCTGTATAAGGGGGTAAATGTGCTTTGGAGAACTCCCTGCGATCCACGGAGTATCGTAGACCGCGTGCGCCGCTGCAAGAATTAATCCACGACCTACTACTTACTTTTCAGACGCTCGAAAGCACGGGTCGATCCGTTTTCAGCGCGTGGGTGGATTCCGATATCAAACCAAAGCTCGCGAGCTTACTCATCTGTCCGCCTGAAATATCGTATTTTAGTTTTCGTGCGCCACGTTTGCGTCCGTCCTGTTATTTACTCGAGTTCTGAACGTAATAAACATTTTTCTCCTGAAATGACTCTATATGTGTGAATTGAAACTGTGCGTGACGTTCTAGTGTTCTAGTTTGAAACTTTTAGTTTGGATGAAAAAATGGTAACGTGTGTTAATGCTTTTACAATCAAGTTTAATTACAACACAGAGATGCATCAGAGATTTTGCTGGGCGAACATTTTTATTTGCTGGAAGCCCTTTGAAATTTCGAGTGAATGCAATTCTCGCTATTAAAAGGGGCAGTTATACTCCGGCATTCGCTTTCTCGCTTTTCTTCGGGTTTTCTTTCATGCTCCTGTATTATTGACCTTATTTAAATTGCCGCTTTGAATGCGAGTCGAAAAATTTCATTTTTAGCGAGAGCTTTTTCATGTTTTTCGCCCCGATGAGAATTTTCGCAAGCTAAATTAAATCCCGTTACTAATCGATTTCATGAAGAAATTCCTTTTTATCGCGGCGCTTAATATAAATGAAAAAAATTCTAATTTCGGAACTTGGAAAGAATGCAAATTCTGAAACTTTTCGAATTTTTTCATGAAACTTTTTTATGCTTTGTGTTGGTTAATAAATAAGCAACAAATTGCAGGAGCGTATCAACAATGTTGAAGAGGTGGGTACTGAAAAGTACATATACAGGGTGCGTTACTGCAAGCTTTTGTTAAACGTGTGTAACTCGTATTACTTGAAATTTCAAAATTTGTATATTTTACTAATAAATGATTTATAGACTGTTTGAATATTAATGACTTTTACCTTTTGGTTATAGCGGATATATGATTTCGTCCAATGTTTCATAATATTTGATTTATTTCTCAAATTATCAAGGAAACAGCCTTTTCTATTGCATATCAGAATTCTACATTATAAAGTGGATCTATTTTAACGTTGTATGAACCCTTACAAAGTAAATATCTAAGAGAATTTTGAAAATTCTTTTTTACTTTTGCATTTTAAAACGGCTTTAAAATCACACAAATAAAAGTACATTTGCATGTGTCAAACAACACGAATACCAACATTCAAATTATTTTTTCGTATCCTTAATGGAAAAGAGCATACTATATTGTGAGAAAATCGTAAAGAAATGTGTTAGTTTTCTTGTTAGCAACACTTCTCTTCTTAGCAACACTTTTTTTTAATTTACTCGGCGTTATAATGTTTTGTTACCATGTTAGCAACACTTTTAATATATGTAATCAAGGAAGCAACACAGTATCTTGCTTGATTAAATTTTATGACAAATTTTAAATTTTTATTTATCCTTTTCCATTAAGTATGCGAAAAAATAGGATGTACACGTTTGAAAAGTGTTTCTTCCATGCTCGTGCAAATTTAATTGACTCGCTTCGCTGCGCTCGCTCGTTAATTAAACCTTTGCACTTGCTGGAAAACTGACACTTTTCTAAACTTGTAAAACAATCTACTATTTTCGTATCCTTAATGGAAAAGAGCATACTATATTGTGAGAAAATCGCAAAGAAATGTGTTAGTTTTCTTGTTAGCAACAAAATCGTAAAGAAATGTTTTAGTTTTCTTGTTAGCAACACTTTTCTTCTTAGCAACACTTTTTTTTTATTTACTCGTCGTTATAATGTTTTGTTACCATGTTACCAACACTTTTAGTATATGTAA
>JABXWE010014868.1:0-21618 GCA_014611495.1 Limonius californicus | reverse complement strand
CTGAAATTATTAACAATTTTCTCTTTTTAACGTTGCGTTGTTCTGCCATCGGCGAAATTTATATTGACACGCTTCTCATTTGTTACGGCGCGAAAAACGTATATTCAAATATATCAAAGATTTTAAAATTAAATTAATTGTTTTAAACAACGATTTCAATGCATAAAATACCATTAAATAGAATTTCCCCATAATACTTGATCGTGCTATAACAAAATTCTCTTTGAAATTGTCACAGGATACTCAAACAATATAAATTTGTTCATTATACACCAGTGGTTAATAATGAAAAATTATTTACCTGTCACTGCGCCAAGGTAGAGAAATTGAATTTCACGGCATTCTAATATGTGTCAAAATGCTACGCCATATTACTAGTAGTGAAAAAAAACGTTTTATTTAATACTGCATTGAAACGTGTATAGCAGGTGACAGTAAGATCTGTTATAATTTTACGTACCTATGCTTCTTAAAGGAAGCAGTCTTTTACAAATTCAAACATGATACTACTTAAATAAAATATTTATAAAAGTAAACTTAAGGTTGTAAATAATATATATATGTATCTGGCATGAATAATAATTTATTTCATTAAGATTTCAGCATGTAAACCAGGCTTTATTTAAATGAGTGTTTACTTCACTTCTAGAAAATGTATAGTAAATTTCGTAAATATCAAATAATGTGTATTTTCAGAACGTTTTATTAATATTTAAACCGCTAAAGTATTTATGTATGTAAGTATCAGCAAGATCGTCTTTTTTCTAAGAAATTTAGTATAAAATTTGAACATATATATCCAGTTTCGCATAGTTGTTGATAATGTTCATGTTTATTACTTTTTTTAGTAGGTTTTCGGTATATGTTTGGTTATACTAGTAGATGTATGTACATATTTATTTACGTATAAATGCAGCTCTATTTAGAAAATTTAGGTATGGTTTTAATTCAAATAAACTTAGGGTTGTAGCAGTTACAACGTTAGGAGGGCTTTGCATATACAGGGTATTTTAGAATGCATTTTATTTTCTATCATTAATATTTCAACGTGTACATCATATCAATGGTGCTTAAACATTTACCTGCAGAAGGTATAGAACAAATTTAATCATAAATAAAAACAAATAAAATGGGTAGAGTATTTTCGACAGAAATTATACGTTTCAAACACATTTTAATAATGAACAAGAATTAGAAAGGTACTATATGAAACTAGAGCAATTTCGTATTGACATGTATTACTAACTAATTCAAAAAAGACAAACAAACGGGAAGTTATATAAACACATAGCGTTGTTCTAGTTTTTAATACATCTCTGACCAAAATGGGCGAGGTAAAACTTCAATTAAAACCGTTAATTACGCGAAATAGGTTAATAAAGAACATATACATTTCCTCAGAAGGTCACAGAAATTGGAGTGGATGAAATCGTTAGGCCTGATATATTACTGCAGTGCTCAACATACACATACCCAATCAATATCTAATACAGGCGATATAAAAAAGCAATTAAACGAATTAATCAATACTCCGCCCATAATACCAAAACGAATTATTTATAAGAGCTTAACGACCGAACTAACACATAATCAACAAATTAATATTTATTCTCAGCTAGTTCGGAAATTAATTGTGTTTGCCGAACACATACCAATTTCGATGTTGGGTATTAGCAACTCGCATCAAAAATTCAAAGGACTCCATGCTAGGGGTTATTCACTTGCTGGGTGTAAAAAACCTATTGAATTAAGCGGTTGCGTGGGGGAATTTTCGGTATGATAACTACCAGAACAACAGAGTTAGGACTTTTGGGGTAAACTCATAAGCTTCAAGAACCTTGCCAAAAACGGATGTGCTCAGTATGATAGGATTGATTTATAATCAGGGAAGTTGAGCATCTTCAATGATAAAGAAAATCGATCCTCCTTTGCATTCTTATCTAAGCGAGTTAAAAATAAATTACCTTTCGGGGCTCACGAATTAATAGACCGTCTATGTGGTGCAAAAAGTAGGTACACGATTTCCATCTAAATTCAAATCTCAAGGTTAATATAAGTAAATTAACCCCTGCGGTCAGTGACAATTCCCCTAATAATAGCATTTGCGTGATTACAATTTTCAATCAATACAAGAACCTATTCTTGTATTGAATGCATAACATTTCGTGGCATTTAGTTTTTCTTCGTTCCAACCATTTATATTTTACCATTAACGCGTGCTAGATTACCTGGAAATGAAACTATGAATATACCTGTGCGTGTTGAAAGTTATACAATAAAAAGTTTTACACAAAACAATAAAACGGCCATAACAGTTAGCTCGTAGTGGGGATATTGAAGTGTTTATATAACATTAAACGCTCGACTTGCCAAGTGAATGAAATTAATTACGACTCTTTTTAAAGTCCCTTAAATTAAAACTGCAGTAAAAGCACTGAGTTGCTGATTCTTCGTTGGATAAGACTTTTACAAAGTTTCAAAGTTGTAAAAGGAAGTTTTAACTGAAGTTTTCTATTCAGTTTCCGTTCAAGCTGGTAAAATAAATACGGGTCGCCGAGTAAAGTACGACAGCTCAATTAGTGGACTATTCGTGATTAGAGTTCTATCCAAAGTTGGTACAATTTGCGGAAAACGACTGCACGTCGATAATTCAGTTGACAATTGTACCATCGGTTGCCTATAAAACAACATTATGTCTATATATTACACTATGTTACATTAAGTGTATCATCTTGGCGTCGGTGTTTCGGTTATTAGCAAAAATGGGTTTCTGTTCAATACATATTAATTTAAAAAAGTTCCACCCTTCATATTAGAATATTATCTGGAATTTGATAAGAAAATTATGGAGCTTGCGAAAATCGATTAGATGCTCGTCAAGATAAAATATATTTATGGCTCCAAGTCAACAGTTCTATAAGTAAAAGAGCTTTCCTCCAAGAATGAGCTTTCCTAGGAATGGAACACGTCATTCTTACTAAATTAATAGCCATAGGTCAGGGCTACATTGCACAATGTAAAACAATTTAGTTTTTTTATTTCTATTTTAATTAAAATTCTTACGCAATTATCCACTTTATCTTTATTCTGTTTAGATGAAACTCATAACTGAAATTAAATTACGCTTACTAATACTTTTTTGCTAAGGAATTTAACTATCTGATATATTTCAGCGATAAAATCCAGCTATATCTATTTTTAATTATTTACAATTACTACTAAATTGTTTTTATTTTGTATTTCAATTTTCTGTGGCATTCTTCTATGTAATCCAATTTCTAAAAAGAGTTGAGACAATATAACTACAGTACAATCGCAATATCGTGAAAACTAGTTTACATGATCAACGCAGCAATGTGAACACCCGAATTTTATCATTGGCCTCCTTCTAACGGGAATAGTAATATTTTTATTACTATCGATAACGCGTACAATAAACATTCAAACATAAAACGCGTGGTATTTCCCATTCTCTTATTGGAATGCCACAAGTAAGACGATAATAATAACGACAAATAAAAATATATTGTTATTAGGAAGGAGGGCGGAAGTCTCTATGATGCAATTTGAAACTCAGTCGAAACGACTAAGTTCAAATTCCTACACAGGTATTTGTAGATCTAAACCCATATGTATCTCATACCACCGCACTTAGAATATCTGTATGGAATAAAATAAATGATAATCTACATAAGGTTCCGTATAAAATAAAAAAGTTGATATCGCTTCCTGCAATACCAGAAGGATAAATTATTATCTACTTATATTAGAGATCTAGAATGTCATTTACTTCCATTAAAAAATGATATGATTATCTAAAAAGTTTGCTAGTGTTATTTAAAACTACTACAGCCGTTGACTAATTGTTCTCTTAAGTTTTTTTGAAGGAGTACATAAGACATAATGGAATACACCATTAAAATTAATAATTTAATCAAAGATTGCTATGACCAAAACAGCCACTCCATGTTTTTTATTACCTACCAGCTTTGCGGGACAGGGGGATGGTGACGTAGGGGGCACCGTTCTTACCATTCCCCAGAAACTTCTAGAATGTAGGAAAGCCGGGAATATGGCGAAAGAACAGAGTGCAAAGGAATAGGAGAGAAGAAGAATACAGAAATAAAGGTGAAAGGGGATGATGGAAAGGGGGGGGGGGACACGGGGAATAAAATAAAAAGAAGAATTGGGAAAGGGAAGAAGAAAGGGGGAAAATACGAGGAAATAAAACAAAATAGGGGGGTGATTGAGGGAAGAAAAGACGAACACTGGAATAGAAGTGCGAAAAAGGGGGTTAAACGGGAAAGGAAAAGCCAAAAAAGAAAAATAGGGGAGAGAAGGGAGTAGGAGCATGAAGTGAGAAAAGGAAACGAAAGGGTTTGAAGAAGGTAACAAGCAACGGTAGAAAAGATTCGTAAAGGGAGGAAGGGATGAAAGGAGAGAAACAGGTTCGCAATTGTATTTTATACACGCTAGGTAGTAGAGTAGGAGTAGGTAGAAAGGGCGTAAAAACGTTTCTGCCCTTTGAGGAGAGCAGGCAACTCTGCGTCGAGGTCTGAGTCATCGGAAGGCGAAGCCTTCTGATCAGCCATACCTCTAAGTCGCATACTCTCCTCAAAGAGCAGAAAAGTTTAACACCCTTTGTAGCTACCCGTGCTCGCTCTTATAAAATATAATTACAAATTTGCGAACCGCTTCCCTCCCTTGACCCGCCAATTCTACCGTTCCCCTTTCCTTCCACAACACCCTTCCTTTTCTTTTACTCATTTTCTTTTGTCCGTTTGTGCTCTTGCTCCTCCTCCCTCCCACACCCCCATTTGCTCCCATTCCCTCGTTCGTCCTTCAATGACTTTCCTATTTTTTTCTATTTCCTCAATCGCTTTTCCCCCTTTCGTCTTCCCTTTCGCCATTTATTTTTTCTTCTTCCCCCCTCACCCAAGTATCTCTCACCCTTTCCTATCTCATATTTTTCTCATTTCTCTCTCCATCCCGTTCTCTCACTCCTTTCCTCTCTCTTCCTTCTCGCCTCCTTCGCGCTAGTTGTTTCTGGGATCCCCCCATAGTTGTTATTCCCCCGTCCAGTAAAGCAGCTTCATATATTATTGTTGGTCGTAATTTCTAATTTTAAAAATAATAAAATATGTTTAATAATAAACTATTAATGAATTGAAATATAATAAATTAATTTGCAAAACTTTATATGTTTCTGTTATTAAACCTTGCCAGTATTTGTTTTCTCATGTATATCTATTAATCAGTTATTTCTCTTGAAAAGATTTTCTTTTAACCGACCTTTTAATAACACTATAGTCGACTTAAATATTTATGTTTATACGACTGGCACATGAAATGTCTGGAAGCACCGAAACTGTGCATGTATAAACTTTTTGTAAGAAGCATATTAATAATAATTTTTATTTAATTTAATTAAGAAGCTTAAAAATGTCTGCATTGTTTGTGTTTCTAACTATATTTGAGACAATTTAAATATTTACGTCCATACGATTTGGTTAAAAAGTTTGCTATCATCGTCTACAATCACCAAAATTGTTTATTTGTGTAAATGAATAATGTTAGTTTAATGAAAATAACGAAAAATCTGATTTATTTATGTGACAGCATTTATTTTATATTAGTTACTGATATTAAATAATTGTGTCTACTATTAATTTCGCATTTCTGCACTCGAATTCTGAACAATATTTTAGACAACTTAAATATCGAGATTTATACGATTTGGTTATTCCTCGGGAAATCTAAGGATTCTCAAGGATTACGAGAAGCCATACTAGGGAGTTTCTCCATTCTGAAAGGTAATGGGAAAGAAAATGTGGAAAACAGTTTAGTTAATGCATTTTTAATAAAGAACCTTCGAAGCGGGTAAACATGTCCTCACTTCCTGCCACTCTATACACAAATAATCATAAAAATGTGTTTAGGAAGAAAATGAATAAAACATTGAAACGTTAGGAAGTCCTTGTGTCATTTACGACGCCCTCCCCAAATTTTCACGAGCTTGTGATTTTGTTAATCAACAAGAAAGAAAACAAGGTATATATATACATGCACAGTTTCGGTGCTTCCATATATATATCCACAATATATTATTGGTTACATTTAGGGGATATATATACATGCACAGTTTCGGTGCTTCCATATATATATCCACAATATATTATTGGTTACATTTAGGGGATAACTACAACCAAATGAAAAAAAATACT
Source organism: Limonius californicus (assembly GCA_014611495.1). Classification (NCBI taxonomy): domain Eukaryota; kingdom Metazoa; phylum Arthropoda; class Insecta; order Coleoptera; family Elateridae; genus Limonius; species Limonius californicus. Next base: position 15,394 of record JABXWE010014868.1, on the reverse strand, counting down.
TGATAATTATTTATTCCCATAAGAGAAATTTTTTTAAAAATAAATGGTTTTAAATTTGAAAACTTATAAAATGTCTTCATCTCAGTCTTGTTTTCGGGAAAACTAACAAAGGTGAACGGTGTTACAAGTTGTTTTTGTTGCCGCGTCTTATAAGTGTGATATTAATAGACGCCTCGGTATGACGCAGCACCGTCGGAACAAGTGGCAAGCGTCGACGGGCGTCGGAGACGTACAGTCTGTTCGTACTTTTTAAAGAGTATCTAATTACACTCATCTACATACCTCTTTGGGTGTCCAAATCAAAGAGGGCCAATTTTCAATATGCCCGCATCCTCCGCAGACTCTAAAAAGAACATTTCCACGTGGCCTTGAGAAGCAAAAAATTGAATCCGAATAAAAATTCCCTACAAATATGGACTTACAATTGCTTACTAGGATTACACAGTACTTGTAAAGGTTAGATAGTTTTGAATGTGTAACTATACTGAACTATTTCGTCATGTCATTGGAGTTTAAAAATAAATTCTGATGCCTGTATAATTTTATTGTGAACTTGTTGAGGTCAGATTCCGGTTAATCTGAATAAACAAATTCAATTTTTAAAGGCAGAGCAAATTAGCTAATATTGAATTGCTGTAAATTACAAATCAAGCCAATTATAATTTATTTTGAAACTCAAACAATTTCTTGTTTCCTAGGTTTAATTGTTGAATAATATTTAATTGCTGTAAATTATATATTAAACTAATTGTGTTTTATTTTAAACTGAAAGAACTTGCACGTATGTGTGTGCGTGTATTCCATATAAAAAATTGATTTAAAATTTACATATTACTTATTTCCTACTTTTAATTGTTAATTAATAATTAATTATTGCAAAGTATACTCTAAGCCAATTTTGTTTCATTTAGAAACTAAATAAATTAAACACAACAAAACACGCCATTGTAAATTTTCAAATTTCTTCTCTTTCCTACTTGCAGCTGCTAGTTAACATTTTGTAACAGACTATAAATTAAATCATTTCTATTTTAATTTCAAAGCTGAAAGGAATTCAATATTCAAATGCATATCTTAATGGCTTTGCAAACTAAGCGAACTAATTAATTAGTAATAAAATAATTTGAAATTTGCAAAGTTTTGATCTCATTTTCCACAACCCGAGAGCGTGATTAGGGGACTAATTGAATCAAAATTCTGAAGGAATCTCTCGCAAACTTTCATAATAACTTCGCAGACTCGACTTTGTGTCTGTTTCTCGCCAATAAAACCGAGAAGGGAATAATAAATCTGTGCAGCGTTTAATTACCTTATATAACCGCGTTTGATTTGATATATTATACTTTATTAAACAGGCAATGAGGCGCACGGCGGAATTAATAAGGGGACCGCTCCAGGTTGTCCCTTATTCTGCTTCATAGAATTTGTCCACGAACACCACCCTCATCCCTTTTATTACACTTGGATCTTTCAATTTGTAGTCGGGTAATTGCCCTGGAAAACCTTTCGGTGTGATTTATTACCAAGAACATTATGTAATCTATCAAAATGGTTATCTTTGGGAAACTTTGGATTACCGAAGTGCATGAAAATGTAAGCAAGTTATTGTGGAAGATGTTAAAAAAATGCACAAACACAAATATGTCAAAGTAAACACGAAATTCACATTTGAAAATGATACAGGGTGATTCAAAATATGTGCGAAAAACCCTTAACCCCGTATAGCTGAGGTTATTTAAACCCTTAATCATTAGTATTTTTTTTTAACATAATCCCGTTACGATGTATGGGGCTTCAAAGCTTTTTACGTCAATTCACTAAATTATAATAAACTTTTTTGCTTCTTTTCCTATTTTGTAAACTCCATCATTTTGGAATGCTAACAGTCCAAGCTTAATTTCCAGTCAAGAAAAATGTACAACCATATGTGGCAAGGGGATGAAACAAGACGCATCAGTAAATACCAAGATTTAAAAATTTGGATATTAGGTGTACGACGTTTGTAAATTAAGTAGTGAGACTGGTAGCGTAGCGTTCGATCTGGCAACACTGGGACCGCGGGAGTATAAGGGGCGGCAGGTGAACATGTGATGTGCCTTCATTAATTTAGTTGTCCATAGCGATTTTTTTCGTGAAACAGATTTTTCTAGTGCGTTCTGAAAATGAGTGACATGAATTTAGAGCAACGGTGTGCTATCAGGTTTTGCTTTAGACTTGGGCATAGTGCAACGGAAACTTTTGCAAAACTTCGGCAGGCCTACGGAGACAGTGTTTTTAAGACCCGATGCAAATGTCGGCAGAGTCCGGGATCTTGTGCGTTCAGATCGTCGGTTGGCAGTTAGAATGATCGGGGAAGAATTGAATTTGACTCACACCACCGTTCATCAGATTTTGACCAATGAATTGGGCAAGAGAATAATCTGCGCAAAAATGGTTCCGAAAACCTTTCGCAGGACCAGAAGGTCATCAGGAGGGAAAAGTGCCTTGATTTTTTGGAATCGATTGAAAATAATCCCCATTGTCTGGACAGCGCCATTACTGCTGACGAGTCTTGGGTCTTTGAGTATGACCCGGAAACCAAGCGCCAGAGCATGGAATGGCACACTTCAACCTCTCCAAGGCCAAAACAGATGTATAGAACCACCCTGTGTTTTGACTTATTTCGTTGAATAATTGAACTCGTGGGCTACGCTCTATTCCTTGCTTGATAATTTCTTAATATAAATAAGAAACAACACGCGCGGAGAGTCGGATAAGTACTTAACAATAAAGTTCTGTTCTTACTACTTTCCTAAATTTTGGTTTACTACAACACCATGTATATTGTATATATTTTAACATTCCTGGTGTTTAGTTCTGTTTTTAAGTACACTTAAATTTTCGTATATTAGGTGGCCAAAAGTTCGTTTTAAAGATTTAGCATAATTCTGTGGGATGGGATGAGAAAAATATGACATTTGGTAAGTTTTCTCCATTAGGAATGGTAAGTGCACAATGAAACGCTCGTGCGAGTGATTTCAACACGATTATCATCAATAGAATAGGAATAATAACATTAATACAAATTTTCGCTTTATATCTGGGGGAAAGTAAATTTTAAAGGAACAATTTACTCACGCCATGTATTATTTCAATCAAAATACGTTTTTAAGATATATGATGTAATATGTATAAGATACTCTTAAATTAAATAAATTTTATAATATCCCATTGAATCAAGAAAAACTTTGGACGAAGTGTTTAAAATGAATCATAAATTACATGTAGTATTTGTTTTTGTATATGTTCACCTGTCCTGTGTCCATTTTAAACCATCCTGTATACTCGATATAATTTGTATATTACGGACCCTAATATGAGGGACTTTATAGCCGAATTATACGGCTTTTTTTTTTAACTTTTAATCGATGTCTGTGCAGCAAGTAAAATAATGGGTTTATTAGTCGTTATCAAATTATTACAAAAACTTTTCACTAAATCTTAATACTTTGTTAGACAAAAATAATCGGAAACATCGATTTCTTAGTTTACTGTATAGGCGGGTTTATGAGGAATACGAATCTGCTTCACTAACATTCTCAAGCATATCAATGCCTTAATCTAAATCATCATCAAAAAGTGACTCCTAGAAGCACCCCCATAAACTCGCATTATTAGATAAACAAGAATATTCATTTGGCTGTCACCGTTGTGTGATAGTATTAAAGATTGCTGCCCGATTTTACATTTGTACTGTTTAACGTAGATGACGTTGAAAACAAAGTTCTTCTAACTTACTGTTTGTCACCTACACGCCTACACATACACTGTTGCCAGATTGAAGATAATAAATATCTCGATAGTACTTTTAAACTTATGTTGAAAATAAATAACATTACATATTATGTATCACGTTTTAGATATATTTACAAAAGCCCTTACAAAGTTATAAGTATCAATCAAAAAATCAATTAACTGTCGATTTTTAAATGTATCAGCAAATGTTAAATCTGTGAGAAATAATAAGTTTTGTTAAAAAATTCCTTATTTCTGAAACATACAAATTCCAGACTGGCAAACGAGCCCCCATTAAGCAAATGGCACGTTTTTCTAAACGCCCCTCATATATTATGGAAATTACTACCAATATGCTGAAGATTTCCACCTTAAGCAAGTGAATTATAGCTCTTGCAGTTTCGCGAGGGAAAATTACAAATGCATATATTCAAGTGCAGTAAGATATTATCAAATAGGGAAGTGCACTTAGCGGTAATTTATGGAAAATTCATTCATGGCGCGGCAATTCAATCCAGCTCCAACCTGCAAACCCTTTGAATAATTTTCTTACCGACCGCTTTTCTCTCTCGAAAAGCTCAAAATAGATTATATTGTACCGGCCAGCAATTTGTGTATAAGATTTAAACTAATCTTTAACCGACAGCCTTCAAAACTACTGGCAAACAAGCTTTGATCATCTAACACCCTTTTGATGGTGTTTGTCTTAACAGATTTATTGCGATAAATATTTAAAATACAAGAGCTGCTTATCTTCAAGCGCGCCGCTTTGAATTCCATCGCTTGCAAATATTTGCAATTCAATTTAAAAATACCTAAAAACACATTAGAAGTATTAGTTTTCGAATTAGACCGGAGCTTGCCATTGTGGACGGGTTTTTCGAGCAAATTATTTACCCATTGCATGCGCATGTATTGAGCAGGGGTTGATTTTGAATACATTTGAATAACTTAATTTTATTACATTCACCCCAAGATAGAATGGCGCTAAGCTGGGATGGGTTTTGATTGTGGAAAACGGGTGGGGATACAACACGTGGCTACTCATAGAAAATGAAAAAACGAATTAACAGTCCAACAATCTGTTAAAAAAACACAAGGGTGTCGGTGAAACAAAACATTTGTTAGGGCAAACTGTTGGGTAATTATTTGATCCTGATGTAGAAAGGAGTCTTAATTGGTTTAAATAAATTTAGAGAGAAGTGGAAGTTTCATTAAACTGAAAATAGGAAGGGGGCATTATCTCCCCGGTTATAAATATGTATCAGTGCATCTATAGAATTTTCTTTTTCTTGCTAATCAGCAATTTAAAAGAAGTAAAATATGATTAAATAGAATCCTTGAAATTATGTAAGTTTACTTATAAAAGAAAAATATTTTAATGGAAACAATCAGACTAACCAGCCGCGGATTGCAGGTTTATTAAACTTTGTAACATGACAAAGTTTGCGGTAACTAAATAAAGTTTACACAACACAGACAAGCGGGTTCTTTTACTTCTGGGAAATGGAAAGGGTGGCTTGCTGCACATTTTATGCTTTTAGAAATATGAAATTATCTTACTTGGTTTTTGTTTGAAGCTTTATGCGGAATTGTTTCTAATAAAAAGAAAAATTGTATTTTTAGAAATCTGTATTTTTAAAAACCTTCTTAAAGTTTTGCAGATATATGTTCATAAAAATTAACAGCATTTTTAAAACTGTCAGGTTTGTTATATATTTATGTATCTTTCATTAGTCTTCTTCCTCCGATATGGCAAAACACCGACTTGACCGACTCCAGTGAGTTGTCTAAACACAATATTTTTAAAAATTTATGGAACTTCTCGTGTCACACTAGAGGAGTAGCAACACCATACACGAAATACACCATACATCAGACAGTTTAAAGATGGTAACTCGTAGGGTCAAACCTAGCTTAACCTTGCCACACAGCACATCGAGACTGCGTAAGTGGTACAAACGAAGATCACGATAATGATGATAATTGAAATTCTTATATTCTATCAATCTTTTTCGAGTACTTTCTCTTACGAGAGATAGCGATCTTCTCTCCTATGCCTGTGTTGCACGTTTTAAAGTACCACAGACATAGAATACATATAGTATAAGGAACCACGAGAAGTGTAAACACTTCTACTCCGGAGAAAATTTACTAGGCAGAATATCTCGCTGGTTTGCCCTGGGAGAGAGAACAGCCGTTAACAATCCGATGTCCGTTACTGCGAATTAAACCTCAGGTCTTCAGCGTAGAAGTCGCTGACCGCTAGCCCATGACCGTCTCATAGTCCTTACACAGTCCAGTTCATTTAAAATTATCTCAGGTACAAGGAAACGATAGTTTACAAGTTAAATGGTTGGCTTTGCATGTTACTGTAGCGTATTTCGCGAGCACCCATTTCGGAAAAAACGAGCAAAACAAAAATTTTTAGCATTTATAGCTTGGCCGATTTCGAAAATACAGTGCGCGCCGCGTTTTGGAATCACATTTAATGTTATCATTCGGGTATTGTTATCACTTCCGCGAAGAACAGTCCGGGCTTACACGATTAGGAAAAACATCGTTTATAGTAATCATGACTTCGGTTTATGTTATCTATTTTTTTTTATTGTTTGGATACACAAGCAATAACCTTGCTTGCATGCATTTTTAATTGTTGGTATTTTCAAATGCGAGTGATACCGGACCCTCTCTCTCTCTCATAAGTTAACAGTGTGCAGGCTGGTTGGCAGCAGCTAACTCAATTCTATTCTAATCCTTTGCAATGGCTGACGTAAAAAAGAGACATAGTCTTAGCTTAAAAGCAAAAATTAACAGTTTAAAATAAGATGATAAGTTGCATAAAATAAACCAGTGGAATGCAGCAGCACAAATACCTTACGTGGAAACATTATTATTTCATTTAATTATACCTCAAACAGAGAGTTAGTTTTCGGTTTTTTTTTAATTTTTCTCTGCATTTGTATGTCACGTATCCGGCTACAAGAGGTTTTACTAGTACATTTTAGATAATCCTTAAATGTACAACATTTTTCTGCTGCGTTTCTGAATAAAATTCTTCTGACGAAGTATTCAGTTGTATATGTTTTTATACGTACGCTCATGCATTTACGATTTAAAGCACAATAATAGCGAACTCTCGACATCTTAATTTAAAAAAAGGAGGCAAAATACTGAAATTAACCATTACGTATGTGCAGCTATGAAAATATTTGCTCTTTAATATGTAAATAATGGCTAATTCAGGATTTTGAGTATTTTCTGAGCACGAAAATTCATTTTTATTGATAGAAAACGTGCTTTTTAAATTTTCAGACCGTAAATAAAACTTGTTTCGCAGATATTATGCTTAATGAATATAATAAGCAAATATTAGCAATTTCAGAAGCCCCATTACAAACAAATAGGGCGGTATTTTTAAAATGTTTAGTAATCTTAAAACAGTATTACTTATCAATACTCAAAAGCATTTTTTTAAATATGATAGCTAAGCGTGTAGATTATCATATTCTTTATATTTTAAAAATATTTAACCACAAACATTCGTATCGTATATAAGTAATGTTACATACAGGGTGTCAATTTGAAAACGTACAATATGTTATATCTTTGGAAGTAAAATAGGTATTGAACTTTTCTAGAAAACGTTTCTACAGCATGGAGGGGGAATCATCAGGACTCGTAAGATAATCTTCCCTATTCGACCCCTCAGGGTCAAACTATTCCAACATAAAAATTTCAAATGGCAACACCCACTTTGTGATACCCCATTGCAAAGCTCTTACAAAACGCTAATGAATAGCAGCAAACATTTTCTTCCCGACTAGTTTCGGAAAAATTAATAAATAGAACACAAAAGGTTCCGAACCAATTATTGTAATTATATTTCAAAAAATTAGTTTAAATGTTCACAATAATATCTCTTATTCTCTAGGCAATAGTAAAATTTACTCTCAAATTCGCTCCGAACATTTTGGAAGGTTTGTTTTGGAAATAGCTCGGAATTCCAGAACTATTTCTGACTGATGCTGAGTATAATAGATATAAGTCAAGAAAGAAGTCTAATGGAGTCAAAATCTGGTGATCTCGGGGGCTATTCAATTTTTCCGAAACGAATGAAGTAAAAAAATGTTTGCTACTATTAAATAACATTTTATAAGAACTTTTCCATGACGTATCACAAAGTGGGTGTTACCATTTTTTTGGGGTAGCTACGGCCTAAATAGTTGAATGGGGAAGGTAACCTTATGAGTCATGATGATTCCCCCTCTGTGTTATAGAAGCGTTTTCTAGAAAAGTTCATTGCCTATTTAACTTCCAGAGATATAAAAAGTTATACGTTTTCAAATTTACACCCAGTATAATTTAAAAAAATATAGATTATAATATGGTGTTTGGTATATTTTCACATTTTTAGAAATATTTCGTAATCTTAAAGTATTATCTACTTATAGATTTTAGCAACATTTAAGTAGCATTTTTATGTTGTAGGAGGTTGATGCTATAATTTCTTACATTTTTGTATTTTATTCAAAACAAAATTTAATAATTTTAAAGTAGGGCGCTATATTTGAAATATTGAAAAGTGTTTTTTACAATGTAAAAAGTTAATAGGACGTTTGTTATATCTATCAGATTTAAAAAGTTCATAATCTTCAATTATTGTTACGGTTTAGCAATATTTAAACATTATTTAGATATTACAGAATATTGGTCGTACTACATATTTGTAATATTCAAAAATAATAATTAATAATTTAAAATGTTAATACAAAGCTATTCATAATTTTTAAATTCATAATGTTAAACTATTTTGGAAATATTGAAACAAATTGTAAATATCATGCAAAGCTGGTGTTAGTCTATGGATTTTCACAATTTTACAAAGTTTAGTGAGCCAAAAAGGTTTTACATATAAGTAGTGCTGAAATATAGTTCTTAAAATGTAGAAGTTTACTACTAAATTTGTTAGAGTTCCTATATTTTTAAAAATAGTTCATAGAGTCAAACTATTTTTAGAATTTAACATATTTACAAATAATTTGGTTGGATATATTTTAAGTTTAGTAGCTTGAACTTTTGTTTGTTATGTTATTTATATTGCTGAAAAGTTTAATAATTATAGAATATTAGGTGATATTTGTGATATTTAAACATTATCTTCCAAAAATATAAACGGTTATTGTGAAATTTGTTGTATCTGTTCTTCTTGTTTCATAATCTCCATCAATTACAATAAATATTTTATTACTTATCAAAAAAATATGTATTGTATAATACTGGTGTTAGATGTATTGTAAACCCTAAATTTTTGACAAGTTTAGTATTCTAATAGCAGTGCGGCACATTACTAACATTTAAAAATAGTTTAAAAAACGTCAAAAGTTAGTGTGGAGGTTCTTATACTTCTAATATTTTTAAAATGTTTCGTAATCTTGAACCATCATTACAAGCAATACAACAATATTCAAGACTAAGCAAGAGAGTAATTCTAAAGCAGTAAATTTGTAATATTAATAACAGTTAAAAAAAATTATAAATGTTTCAGAAAACCGGTGTTATGTTGTTATATTTATTGCATTTTCTGTAATCCTAAAATATAACATTTTATACAAATATTTTTCAAAAATAGTTTTTAAATTAATCTCGATCTACTACCATATTTTAGAAATTTCGAAAATAATTTGTGATATTGCAGAAGGTAAGCTTCAGGTTTTTATCTTCTTGAAAAGTACTACTTAAAGTAATTTATGGTTTAGTGTGTGATATAATTTGTGCTTTAAACTGGCTTAATTTAAAATATTCTAATCTTGAACTTTAATAAGTTAATAGAAATATTCCTTTGAAGTGCAAAATATCGGGTCACGCAAGGAGGTCCTTGCATCACGTGGTGGTTGGTTCACATTTTGGGAACCCCGTTCGAAGACATCGAACTTTCCAATAGTCGATATTTCCTAAAAAGATCTCACGCAAGCGAAAGCATAGAATAGGTAACCAAGCCGTGTTGAATTCGAAAGCAAGTGGCACACGCAAACTAATAAATTTCTCAAGTAAAATTAAATATTAAAGCCTTCATGCCGACTACTACTAGTTGGAATTCTTCTGGTGTACTAGTTACAATTAAATTAGAGCTCGAAATCGATAAACTAACTAGCGTAGAGCATAAACTACCCGAGTGCGCTCCTGCACCTCGCCGAGGACGTCTGCGACCCTTTCCTTCTGGAAATGTCTCCGATTTTCTGCTGCAGCTCGTCCGAAGAACTTCGAGCTGGAAACTTCCTGAAAAAGCCAGACCGTGGAAATTCTTACCTGAGGCCAGCCACAGCAGGGTGGTCCAAGCCGCAATGAAGCCGCAGGCCATGGCCTATCTCCACGGCTTAACAATGTTCTGTCAGCCCGAGGGACAGCCCCAGGAAGGCCCCCCCATGGTTCTAGACCCGGCACTTCATCGTTTGCACCCGCACTCGAGGACTGTTAGTGGAAGTCGCGAACACCCAGAGGATCACATCCAAGACGAGGTCCAAGGAGCAAAAATACACATGGTGTGCACTAAGCTAAGATAGGGTGATCTACAAGGAGAACCCGCGAACTTCGCAGCGGACCGTGTGAGACTGATGCGTGTCGGATGCCGCCTGCGCCGGGACGCGGGGCGAGGAAAAATGCGCCGACGCCGCGACGCTACCGCACTTAGGAACACTTTTCAAGTCCACTGTTAAGACACTTGCACTGGAGGATTTCGAACTTTTTTGGGAGAACGTGGAAAACCCTTTCGAACGGCCCCTCCACGTTGAGATCTGCGTGAGTACTTAACGAGTAGCAGTGGTGCGTCAAGGCTGGATGCCCATCGGCCTACCACCTGCAAATTCAGGACCAATAAGCTACCACCTAGCCGCATGCTTCCGGTTGATACGAAAAATTTGCCTTCAACAGTATCGAATATACAATAATCATACCATACCAGTAAGTTCCAGGAGCGGAACGGCATTATGATGGGGAACCGCAAGGTAATAGAAAAAATTTCCGGTTGTATTTTTAGTGTTTCAAAAGTCTCTAATTGAAGTCCTACGAAGTGGTCAAGGTAAACTTTTACAAAACAACCTGAATGGGAATTTGTTTCAGCATATGCACTGAGTACACTTGACTATTAAATATTTAAAAAAATTATTAATAATTTGAATAAGGTATACTAATGAGGCAGACTTGGTGTTTTTAAATTACTACAGCGAAGCACATGGTTTTGACTATCGTGCGGACTAGGTATAGGAAAAGCATGATGGAAATGTGTTAGCGAAAGTATCCATTTTGAAACTAATCTATAGTTTTTCAGTATGTGATATATATATATATAATGTTGAAAAATTATTAAAATCAAGAGGTTTATTTAAAATATGTTCATTTCTGCAACAATATCTGAAAAAATTGGTAAAAGGAAGTCAGATATAGTTTTTGGTATTATTTTTATCACAAAATCTACTTTGTAATTTCGAAACAAACAAATTATCAACGGTTTTTTTATAAATCAAATGATCCTCTGCCTAAATGAACATAAAATTCTTATACATGTATTACAAACATTTTGTCTCATTATTAAAATTCACAGCGACCTGTGACAACCTGAATAAATCACCAAAGGAAATTTTTATATTTATAAAAATCATAGTTTAGAATCTGCATCTGCAAAATACGCATTTACAAAGATTTTTAACAGAAACTTACCTTTTTCGCACTACAAAAAATGAAAATAAATTACATTTTGCACAATTCTGTTTCATTGTATGTGAACTGTAGATTATTATTCACGGCACAAAACACAAATATATGTTGTTATCGGCAGGATTTAAAAAAAATTCAAAATCCATGGAAAAATATAGAAAACATTCATGTTTTTCATCATCAGCTTCCAGGTTTAAACCTATAAGGTTTGTTCCAGTCTAATGGAAATGTCCAATTCTCCTTTTTCCGGATGGTCTATAGTGCAAGATTTGTTGAGGGATACGGCTATAGGCGATTCAAGCTAAGCAATACGCCCTCTGGCGGAATTGTGATGAACTCCTGAAACACAGACGCTAGTGACAATTCCAATATAATCATTTGGTTTTAATAAATTATTGTAAGCTACATTCGTGTATTATAAAATATATTTAAGCAACTAAAACGTCAATACTTGAAGAATGGAGTTTCCCCCAAAGAAGGAAAGCAATGACAAAACGTTTTGCGTGTTTAATTGCGATTCTAAAAGTAAAAGGTGCCGTAACCTAGCTTTTCATTATTTTCCAAAAGCAGGAGCTAGAAATGTTGCAGTAGTGAACATATTTGGCCTAACTGAAATAATTGACCTCAGGATCTTTTAACCATTCGAGATAGAATCATTCAGACTTTCATTAAGTTGAAAAATAACTCGTCGTATGTTGTTTTAAGCATATTGTTTGGTGGTTTATCTTCACAAACGTGTAAAACCATATTCTATACTATTTTGAATGTCCTGTACGTAGTACTTAGTCCTACAATTTATTTTCGTACGCGTGATGAAATTTTAGCAAATCTACCTACATGTTTCAATATGTTTAAAAATGTTAGAGTCGTTATTGATTGTAAGTACAGAAATTTTTTTACAATGTTCTAATTGTCTGTGTTGTCGAATTCGAACTTACTCGCATTATAAATAATATAATATAATATAAATAATAATTATAAATAAATTATTGTCACTCATAATTACGGCCAAAATCGAACAAGAACAAAAAATACACACATTCACTAAATCACTACACTGCGCAACGATTTATTTACAACCTGCTGGCGAGTGAGACTGTGTTTCACCTAAAACCGCTGATTGTGTGCGCGCGGGAAAAGTTAAGTTGAATCGCCTATCGTCCATTCTATTTATGTATTCCATCCAGTTGTTACTGCATTGGTCAATTTTTCCTACTAAATTAAATATATTTAATTCCCTACGTATCTCTTCACTTCTTTTATAATCAAGCAATGTGTAACCTGCTACTCTTCGTAGGAATTTCATTTCTGTTGATTCGATTAACTTCTTTTCTTTATGGGCGAGGGTCCAGTTCTCTGAGCCATAGAATAGGGCAGGGACCGCCATTACTTTATAGAATTTCAACTTTCCTTGCTGGTTGTCTTCAAGCGTCGAGTTATAGTTCCACACATGTATCTGAATTTATTTATCTTATTGTATACGTCTTTGTCTTCTGCGTATGTTACATCGAAGGCTAAATATCTGAAATAGTTAACTTGCTCTATATTTTTGTTCTCTACGATAATCTTGGCTCTTTAAAGGCCATTACTTTTGTTTTTGCTTCAGATATTTCCAAATTATACGTTCTAGAGATGCTATTTAGTGTATGTATTCCGTATTGCAAGTTGTTTTCTGTATTTGCCATGATTACTTAGTCGTCAGCAAAAAGCATTGTGCCCATGTGTAAGTTATTAATTCTAAAATGTGTTTTTATTTCTTTCTGCCATTCTTCAACGACTTGGTCAATATATTGATATGCTCTGTGTACCACTAGCCTTTACGTTTGGCGCGACATATACTTGAAATGAGCTAGATTAATAAAAATAAACCAAATTAAATGTAATAGATTTGACCAACTTGCATTCCGCAATCATATCTTTATTTTAATTTCTATTTTTATTTACGTAAGGTAAGTTGGGCTTCAGGTGACAACATTTAGATACTAGTCGTTAAAATATGCAAATTGAAATTCCGCGGTTTAACTCTAGAGCACAAGTAACTCGAATCTCAGGAGTCGGTTCCGTTACGCTTTACTATTATACTAGAAAAAGGACAATTGGTACAATTTATCAAGAAGCAGCTAATTTCTGCCGGAAGCTGTACATGGTACAGCCGTTTACAACCTTTTCAGCTAGTAATTGCTAATAAATGCTCTGTGTAAATTAAACAGGTTTAATTATAACTTTCTGCTGTATTTGAAGTTCTCTGGAGCACACGTACTTCTTGCTAAGGTAGGCTGTAATATGTTTACCTTTCTGATCTAAGCTCTGTGTGGAAATTATAATGATGTTCTTAGAAAGTTCTTGACCCCAAATGTCACTTCAACTACGCTGCTATCCAAATTTTGTTTCGTGAAACTTGGCCACTTCGACGAATTCCATACAGGAACCACTATATTCATTATTATTCGGTAAGTTATATTACCTTATTCTCATTTTTAATGAAACTCGTATCTATACTTGACAGTAAACTTTTACTTTATTAAACATAAACAATGATTTAAATTAATTTTAATTTTCAGGAACACAACAAAAATGCGTGCATCCTCGCCGAAGTTCAAAAGAACGCCCCTTTTCATTGTTTTGTAAACAAATAACCTAGCAAGTAACAAATTTACATAGCAACGATGTTAAAAAATGCTTAAAAATACAGTATGGGTACTTGGATCAAATTACAATTTTAATAATAATATTTTGACAGGTAAAATAATTTTATAAAAAGGTTCATAATAACGTAAGGGCGTCACTATTTGTCCGTGTTCTGATTTCATAAATGCAATCTATATGTCCGCAAGCTGCCTCTTACCCACTTTCCGCACTCGACAGCTGTCAAATACACATCTTCATAAAATGCTCGGTTTAATGCTGCATACTTCCATATGAATTGAATTAATTCAGAGCTAAGCTCATATCCAAGCTTTTGGCATGTTATAGAATCTTTCTATCATATTTATTCAATATAAAATACTTTTCAAGTAGTATCTTTAATAATACTCCCTCTCCTGATAGGTATATGCAGAGTAAGAACTTGGTAGTGCTTCAGACCAAGCAAGAAGTTATCTGCGTCTTGATCTGCCCTTTGTTAATGACCACAATGGAACCGAATTCCAAGATATCAACCAATTGTACTAGTAACCTTTATAAAATTAATTTAGCCGAACTTACGAATCAGAAATCATCACAATGTATATTAAAAAGCGACGGTGATAAGAGGGTATCCCTGGCGTACGCCACAGTTGATTGTTGCTGTTCTATTACCCTGTTTCTCATTTTCTGTCCCAATAACGATCTTATTTTCTTGTTTTATGATTTTATTACATATTTTTGTGTGAAAACGTAGTTCTATGTATTTCGAGTATTCGATTCTATACAACTCAAGTAAAATATCGTTAAAGTATTCCAATCAAATAGAAGGAGAACGGGGGGGAGATTACATAAGTGACTGATTTCAAAATTTAAATATTAGTATTTTACAAGGTTGGAGCCATTTTCCATGGGACACCCTGTAGTTATAAATATAAATACACAACAATAATATACAGGGTGTAACAGAAATAGGTACAAATATTTAAACTAGTAATAGATTGGCTCAAGTAGAATGCAATGGTATAATCTATTCAGGATTGATTTGCCACTTAGTAGGCTGTAGAAATCTGGGGGAATATGTGGTATCAATGAAATTTGTCAATTAATTAAGTTGGGTTATGCTAGTTTTTCTTGACGGAGGTTATGTTTTTTTGAAAGCAGGCAATGTTGCCAGAGCTTGTTTGTTCATTTAACGTCCGCCTATTTCTGCTCAATATTGGTTTATAATACTTAGATATAATAATGATTTCATTATAAATAAAATAATAACTATAATTTAAAT
>JABXWE010014867.1:0-52462 GCA_014611495.1 Limonius californicus | reverse complement strand
CAACGAAAACATGTCTACTAGATTAGGTAGAATGAAAATTTAATAATTCTACGGTTTGTAATGAAAAAGCATGTCCGAAAATATCGATTTTAAGTATAGGATAATAAGGACAAAACTTGTGGAGGACTAACATGCCAATTCAAAAATATCGTAATATACAGAGTGTTCTATTTGAAAAAATGAAAAACTGCTATTTGAAATAGATTGCGCTGCTGTAAGAAACACCATGTTTACAAAATTCATATTTAGTTGTTATACCGTTTCAGTACATATCTTGACTACGTAACTGCGAACTATGTATTGTTAGTTAATCCTAACACTCACGCACCGAATTAATTTGTTAATCCTTGTGCCGACCAAAATATTCACATTTTTTAGATAAACTCTGCAACGCCTCAACGCAAATAACAAAACACGAGATCTTCGGAAAAATAAATTTACGCTGAATACAAAAATGTAAAAAATACAGGGTGTTATATTTAAAAATTAATACGTTGAAGATGCTTCACTGCAGCCAATCACCCTAAATATTTAAATATATTTTTATAATGTGCAATTTTGGCACTCTTCTTCTTCTTCTGCATTTTCTTCTACTGCTTTATCTCTTACGAGACGTAGCGATTTTCTCTCCTATGTCTGTGTTCCGCGTTTAGAGTGCCACAGACATAGAGGACCTACAGCTACACATGGTGTTCTGTAACTTGAAGTAACTAACTTTCTCCGTCAGTGTGTGTCGCTCTCGGATTTCAAATAACCACCCTGTATATTCTATATTTGTGAATTCGGTATAAAATTGCGAGCACAAGGAGGTTACTTCGAATACTTCTCTGACAATTAGAAACAAATGTACCGCCAGAGCACATAATATTATTCTTCTGAAAATTTTTAAATTATGAAGTGTGGCTTCGTTTTTCGTTTTCAAAAATGAAAATTTTCTAATGGTTCGTTAAAGTTTTTGGATAGTACACATTTTGGTTGTTGCAACAATACCCAACACATGATATGAAGAGTTCTAACGACTAAATATAATCTTATTTGGTGGCTAAAATACGAAGCTATTGCCTGCTATTGTTAAATTTTACTTACCCATTAGCTTTCTGCATTCTATTGGCATGCATGTTATAATCTTTTTCACTGTATAGAGAGTTACATCGTCAAACAGAGTTACGGCTTTCTAAAGTTGCGCCTATGCATTTTTTTGTGAACTTGATTGATGAATTTTGATTGGGTGAGATCTAGGATGCGGTTTTCCAAACATATCTAAGGACTGCAGCCCTTATTGGCCCATTATACCATTATACCATTATGAATTTTGCCTACCTAGGGTAGTTCCATTTGGGAGAGACCTTCACGCAGGAGTGTATGGATTATGGTTGAAAAAGAAAAAGAAGAAGGGTAGTTGCAACCATAGTAGTGAACTTTAAGGTGTCACACGTCGCGATGATACGAAACCTACCCATTTATTAAACATTGTTGGACAATAATGTGTGTTCCCCTAATCAATGACCTTTAGGTCATTGGAACTATTGTAAAAGTTAAAGAAG
Source organism: Limonius californicus (assembly GCA_014611495.1). Lineage (NCBI taxonomy): Eukaryota > Metazoa > Arthropoda > Insecta > Coleoptera > Elateridae > Limonius > Limonius californicus. The sequence continues at coordinate 50,918 of JABXWE010014867.1, read as the reverse complement.
TGATCAGAGAGGTGTAAATTTCCATTTAAGCATTTTTACTTCTTCAACAATTTTTACGGTCTTAGTCTCACAATGAAGAATTTTAATGTTCAAACCTAGTTTTTTAATTAACAACAAAATTTTGGATTGACCGAAAAAAACAGTATTCCTATATCAAAAAAAGTTTAAACTGTAAGCACAAAGTATTCTGTTTGTAATAAGAAAGTTATAGTCACGTCCTCATTTAGTGGAAGCTTTAAAAGGCCACTATTTAGGTTAATTACAGAATATGTACTGTTCACTGTAAATATTATTCCATTATCATTATCATTATCACCATCACCATCATCTGACATGGAGCTGACTCGAGGGTCGATACTTATAAATAAAAGAGAAGAATAATAGAATTAATTTGCGTTGAAATATGGGAATCTACTAACTTTATAAAGCTATTGAAAAAAAAACAGAAAAATTCCCAAAGAACTTTCTTCAAAACTGAATCCCAAAAATTAACTCAATCAAACATCATGCTATAATTGCTGTAATATATTTCAAAAAATATGTACAATACAGTTTTAATATAAGGTGCATCCCAAAGAAGTATACATTTCTTTGTTGGTAGTTTACACTTCGCCAACTTCAAACACATTAAACGACTTATTGATGAACCAATCGCTGTACGACCTTGACATCTGCAGCAAACGAATTTCAAGGACACGATACCAGACTGAACATGTACGACCATCGTCTGATCAACAATTCATGAAATATGAACAGGTAACAAAGACATACTTTTAGGGGCACCCTACACACATAATGCAAAGTTACTTATTTGGGATTAGCTGAACCTTGTCCGCAAGCGGTTCCAATGTGGACACCTGAAACGTACATATATCCGCAAACTTTGTATCTTCCAAATGGGAGTAGATGAGGAGGAACTCTCTTCAAATCCGGAATGAAGTTATCCAGTTCGTAATAGGCCTGTAAATATCCACAGTAAAGCTTTGAGCAACCTTATCAAAACTGTCAAAATTGAGAGCTATTCTTGGGCTGCAAGTACTAATAAATACTTACACTACGTATTGGGCATTTGGTGATATTGATAGTCTGTGTAACATCGCGGCATCCAAAAATATTGTTCCGCAACATATTGCAAGCGCTGTCGTGTAAGCCGCGAGTTGGAATCACGCGCTGCTCATCATTTTTGAGAATTTTGTATAAAGATATGTTGCCCTTAAACAGTTGCTTTTAATTTCTGATTATCACTTTAGTATTTACCTACAAATTGGTTAAGGCCCAAATCTTGTTTTAAACGAGCAGATATATTGAAAGCCGTGGTACCATTCAGTGGAAAGTGTACAAATTTCGGATTTTCTATAAAATCCTTGTTATAGTAAGGAATTTCCAAGTACTCAACGTGGTATTTATAACCAGACACAGGAACCTATAAATAAAATAAAATGAGATCGAGTCGAAATACTCGAATAGCACTTGGTATTTTTTTTTTAATTTGTAGATCTTTGAATAGAAATAAAATTTAGGGCCCAATTTTCGAATCGGAAACAAATCATATTTCGATTCTCAGAATCGCGAATCGTTTTACAATTCTAGATTTGGGCATTCAAATCCAATTCTTAAAATCGAGTACGATTTTCAAATAAAAATTCGAAATCCGATTTTTACAATCCACAATAATTTTCAGTTCTACGGGGTGTTGATAAGATGGTACATAGGTTCGCTTTTACGTTGCTGGATTACAGTTTACGGCGTATGAGAAAAATAATTTAAAAATGTTAGTGGCCAATTTTGTAGCACGTTGTTCCTTTTTAAATGATAATATTTACTGACAAAATTGTTGTTTATGCTGTGGTTACAACTACTGTATAAGTAATCCTAAACAAAGCAAACGGCATAAATGATGATTGTATGACACTTTGTAGACTTGAAACTAATTAGAACTGAATACAATAAACTATTGAACCACTGAACTATTCGGTAATTGGATTATTCGAATAGCGTTTCTCAGCCGTTATTTTCATTCATGTTTTAGTAAGTTACTGTAAAAATAGCGTTAAAACAAACCTTCTAAATTTTCAAAAAGCTATACTAGAAGTGTCACAAACTTATAATGCGATTATTATTAGAAATAGAAGTCTAAAGTAAGCGTTTCCCTCGTTTTTTCTTCTTAGAAGCGAACACAAATCTTCGATTCAAGGATAGGAATGCGATTCCCAATTTTAGGATCGCTTTTTATTCTACAAGCGAAAAGTGATTATCGATTCTACAATCGCTTGCCAAGTCTGACAATCGGTAAACGATTTCTAATTCTAGAATCAGAATTCCATGCTTTATTCCAGAATCGAATAGTATTATAAAATCGGAATTTGAATTTAAATTATAGAAATTAGAAAGGGATTTGAAATACTAGAATAGGGATTCAATTACCGATTCTAGAATAGGCAACCGTTTCCTAATTTGGAACTGAATTTTGATTTCAGTCACAGTGCAAGAGCAACGCGATCAAAAATAGATTGCCAATGGATTCGAAATTGTTTATGGGCCTAATTTTTAATAGTAAAGTAAACCATGAGCAAGCAGATAGTAAGCGTTTGGCTAATTTCTATTTTTCGAATCGAATACGAAACTTTGATTCAAGGATCCGAATGAGATTTCTAAATCTACAATCCGGATATAGTCTAGAACTAGAAATTGATTACAGACTCGAAATCCGATTCTCAATTTCGAAAAACAATTAACAATTCTAAAATGTTTGAATAAAATTATATACTAAGTATAATATGAATCGCATTTTAGAAATCGGAAAGCGATTTGCCATTCTAGAATCTGCTACCAATTCCTAATTATAAACTGATTTCTGATTTCAGCGACGCTGCAAAAGCAGCTCTTGTTGTAAAATTGCTTGCGATTCTGAACCCGGAATTGATTTTAGGTAACAATTTTTTTGTATTAACGAAATCAATTTAATACATAAAATAGAACACAATAATCTTCGGTGCAAGGGTCCGAATAAGATTTCTGAATCTACAATCCGGATATAATCTAGAACTAAAACTTGATTGTAGACTCGAAATCCGATTTTAGAATTCGGAAAACAATTCATAGTTTTAAAATGTTTTAATCAAATTCTATTTTATAATATGAATCACATTTTAAAAATCGGAAATGAAATTTGTCAAGTATTAATAAAATCAATTTTATTCATAAAACAGAACACAAATCTTCGATGCAAATCTACAATCCGGATATAATCTAGAACTGGAAATTGATTACAGACTCGAAATCCTTCTAAATTCTAGAATTCGGAAAACAATTCACAGTTCTAAAATGTTTGAATCAACTTCTATTAAATCGCATTTCAGAAATCGGAAAGTGATTTGTGATTCTAGAATCGGCAACCGATTCCTAATTTTAAACTGGTTTCTGATTTCAGCGACGCTGCAGAAGCAGCTCTTGTTGTTGGAAGATCGCTTCCGTGTAGGTAACAATTTTTTTACTATTATTGAAATCAATTTCATTCATAAAATAGAACATAAATCTCCGATGCAAGGGTGCGAATGGGATTTCTAAATCTACAATCCGGATTTAATCAAGAACTGGACATTGCTTATAGACCCGAAATCCGATTCTAAAATTCGAAGAACAATTAACAATTCTAAAATCTTTGAATCAAATTCTATTCTATAATATAAATGGCATTTTAGAAATAGGAAACTAATTTCCGATTCTAGGATCTGCAACCGATTGCTAATTTGAAACTGATTTCTGATTTCAGCGACGCTGCAGAAGCACCTCTTGTTGTTGGAAAATCGCTTGCAATTCTGATCCCGCAAAATGATCGAATCAAATTCTATTCTATAATATGAATCGCATTTTATAAATCAAAAAGTTATTTGCGATTCTAGAATCTGCTACCAATTCCTAATTTTAAACTGAATTCTGATTTCAGCCACGCTGCAGAAGCAGCTCTTGTTGTTGGAAAATGGCTTGAAGTTCTGAACCCGCAATTGATGTAGGTAATAATTGTTTTAGTATTAATAAAATCAATTTTATTCGTAAAATAGAACACAGATCTTTGATTCAAGGGTCCGAATGAGATTTCTAAATCAATAATCCGGATTTAATCTAGAACTGGATATTCATTATAGACTAGAAATCCGATTCTAAAATTCGAAGAACAATTAACAAGTCTAAAATGTTTGAATCAAATTCTATCCTATACTATAAATCGCATTTTAGAAATAGATTTTCGATTCTAGAATCTGCAACGGATTCTTAATTTTAAAATGAATTCTGATTTGAGCGACGCTGCAGAAGCAGCTCTTGTTGTTGGAAAATCGCCTGCGATTCTGTACCCGCAATTGATGTACGTAACAATTCTTTTAGTGTTAATGAAATCAATTTTATTCGTAAACTAGAATAGAAATCTTCCATTCAAGGTGCCGATTGCGATTCCTTATTTTACATTCGGATTTCATTCTAGAAGCGAAAAATGATCTATTCTAGAATCTGAATCAGATTCTAGAAATGGGAGAGCGATTTCCGGCTCTAGAATAAAAAATCGATTCCTGTTTCTAAGATTGTCAATTCTACAAACAAAAGTCGATTCTAGAAAAGGACAAGCAATTTCCAATTTTAGAATTGAATTGTATTCTTGAATCTGAATTAGATTCTAGAAATAGGAGAGCGATTGCCGGTTCTAGAATAGGAAATCGATTACTGTTTCTAAGATTGTCAAATCTAGAAAAGGACTAGCAATTTCCAATTTTTGAATTAAATTGTATTCTTGAATCTGAATTAGATTCTAGAAATAGACCGATTTCCGGCTCTAAAATAAGAATTGTCAACCGATTTCCAACTTTACAATGAATTTCGATTTCATAAACGCTCTAAAAGTAAAAGAACAGTCAGTTGTAATTCTGAAATCAGAATTGTTTTATTGAACCTATTTTGAGTGTTAATGTTAATGAAATATAAGGAAGTAAAGGATAAACGTTTCGCGCATTTTTTAAATTCTTAATATCGTACGCAATTCTGGGATTCCCAATTCTGCCATTGGATTTTCTTCTAGACGGTGATTATCGTTCAAGACTCGGGATCCGTTTCCAAAAATCAGAAAGTTATTGATGATTCTAGAATTTTAGAATCGAATTCTAGTTTAGAATGTGATTGTTATAGTAGCAATCGAAAAATTATTTCCGATTTTAGAATACGAAATTGATTCTTGACTCTACGATAGGCAATCGATTTAATTGTAGAACTAAATTCTAATTTCAGGAACACTGCAAAAGCAACTCGTGTCGCTGAAGAATTGATTGCGGTTCTGGACAGGAATTGTTGCACATCACAAATTTTTAATGTTTGCTGTAGGGATTATTTTCAGTGGAACATTCACCAGAATAATTAAAGCAATGAAAATTACAGCACTGTGAGTTTGGAAAGCAATTGAAATATTTACGAACTCGTTTAAGCTCTGCTTTTGTACTAAAATTAAAGAATTAAAGCTTTAATTGTTTAGCCATAATTAAGTTTTTATAAATCCTTTTATAAGTGACATAAAATTCCAGCATACCATTTAACATCCAAAGAGATAAATTTTATTTTAGGTATTTTATTTCTGGTTCATTAGTACTACATTAGGGGTTTTACAGTTTACTACAAAAATGCTGTGACATTCATTACATGCGAAACTTACAAAAAATAATTACCACCAAGAGATTGAATTTGCATCAGTTTGTTTAAGGTAGGTTTTTTATTCAAAAAAAGTTATTATAAAAACAATTAACGTCTTACCAAAAATTTAGTGCCGACCATAAACACAAAAAACGTTCTGATCACGGCAAATGCCATGTTGAAACTATCAGGTGAGCCTTGTTGACTTTGCCAAACATGAGGTTATCAATGGTATTAATCAGCTATTGGGTTTTGTTTGTTATTTTTTTTAGATGTGTGACTGATAAATTGTTTTGAAAATCACTCAATTTAACTATAGCTGTCTGGACTTGTTGACTGTGCTGCTAGCAATCAGACTAACCTTGCGTTGCAATATTATTTCATATACAGTGTGATGATAAAATCTACGTCAACTGTATTTTTAAAAAGATACATAATTATTTGCTTTTGTCGGATTTTGTTTCTGTGCTATGAAACTTTTATCATTGTTTTATAATGTGTCAAAGTCTAAGGAAACAAATGTAGGGCATTATTTTCAATAAAAATAAATTCTGAATTTCTTGAATTTATATCACCATTTAAAAAACATTAGCTAGAATAACCCACTAGGAATCTTTGTTTTAAAACGCTTAGCAGTACCATGAAAAATCAAAAATATAGCGGTTTCGAAGGTGTGTTGATTGAAAAAGTAGTTAACTAATGCAAATATACAGGGTGTCAAAATTATAATGTAATATAACAAACTTCTACGGCGGGTATAGTACCTACTCGTCAAAATAATAAGAATGGTTCCTATAATCAGTCTCGAACTTGCATTTTAGGAGATCTAAGGCCCTTTAAAGGGCAATCTAAAAATGTTGTTGTAGTTTCTCGACAGCTATTACGAAAATGCAGTCTTAATGAAACTTTGCATACTTATATTAAATCTTAAGTAGAATTAGATGGTTTTAGAAGGAAACTGCTATACCACTTAAAAGGAATCATTTTGGTGGCGGTAGGCGATGGTTTCCATGATATGGTTTTTATTAAAATGTTTTTAAGAGTTAGTATTTGAAAAGATTGGACAATTTTAGGTAAATAAGGTTATTTGAACTGAAAAGTTTTAGTCTATTTATCAACATGCAATGTAAAGGTGTCAGATAAAATCATTCACTACTCATAAGGGTAGTTTTCATAAAGGTTTAAATTGTTAAGCCTTTACAACGGGTGTTCAATATGGCCCCCGTTCATTTTAGAACACATTTCTGCCCGTCATATTCATGTTTTACGGACTCTTTTGAATACTGATAGAATATTTTTTATCCGATCACATTGTTTTACAATTCGCAGTTGGCTCCATGCTTTCCAAGTGAAATTCTACGGGGTTGAGATCTGACAATCTTGGAGGTCAAGCGTTAGGTCCTCGTTGTCTTACCTAACGCCGCTCAAAAACGCTATTTAAATATTGTCTACCTTCTCTTGCAAAGTGAGGAGGAACACCATTGTGCATAAAATACATTATTTGTATTTACCCTAAGGGCACATCTTCCAAGAGTCCAGGCAAATCATTTACGATAAAATGTAAGTACCGTTCTCCAACTTATCTACAATTAAAATCGGTACAGGATTTTTATAGAATTAGAATACTATAAAAATTATTTACCGATTTGGCAAGAAGAAATGGCCAATAAGTGTGTCGCCCAATACTCGAACCCACACATTAAGAGGAAAGCGAATTTGATGTCTACTATACATTACAGCGTAAGGATTTTTATCGCCGCAATGGTGGGTGTTACGGAAATTTATTTGCCCGTTCTTCGTAAAGCCAGCTATACCATGGGTACTCAAAACCGTGGCTAAAAAGAAGGGAGTTTTTTTTAAGTCCACTTTGATACCCCATGAAAACTACCCTTATGAACCGCGAATGATTCAGTTCTATCGCCATTTAATTATATTACACCATCATCATCATCATCTGACATGGAGCTGACGCGAGGGTGGATCCTGGATACGCCAGGCCCGCAATAGAAAACATATCACAAAAATCACTCTCCCCAAAACTACCCCATGTGAATCGTATAGCAACTTTATTGTAAAACCATCTAATTCTGAATAAGATTTAACATTTCATTCAAAATTGCATTTTCGTAGTAACTGTATTAAAACGCGTACCACAATATTAATTTGCCCTTTAAAGGGCCGTAGCTGCCGTAAAATATATTTTCGATACTGTGTTCACGAGGATTTTTTCTCTTATAATATTTTTCAACAACCTTTATATTTTTTCAATTTTTTTTTTGCAGGAGCTTCTCTTTTTAAATTAACAATCTCATCAGATTTTTTAAATTATATTTTCAAATCGAAAATGAATAGTTCCACCGCGAGAAAAAGTAAATAATCGCGTAGCGTGTGTTAATGCTATATAAACTCTAGAATCTTGTAAGGTATTTTTTGATTTAAAAACCATATATAATTTCCAAGCGCTTTTTTTAAAATCTATTTTTACGAAACTAAATGCTAAATATTTTGGAAATTCATAATACGGTTTTACGTCAATTCTATTGTTGTTGAAACTATGTTCAAATGACGTCCTTGAACACTGTGGATATTTACTTCATTGGAGCATAAAATCACATCAGCCCATGCAATAATTAAAAATAACATTTGTAAATGTTCAGCGTATAAACGCGATTGTAGATATAATGTTCGTTCAGCTTATATCCATTTTGGTACATTTTATATTTTAACGGCATATTTCTTTTTATTTTTTTGTGTAATAAATGGTCTATTTTCATACACAGTAATTTGCACAATTTTCCAACTGAGAAAAATTATCTGAACTAAATTAGAATTAACTTGATCTAGTCAATAAGAATTGTCATGTTGATATTCTTAGAAAGATTCCACCCTATATCAATTATGTCCGAATATAGAGGATAATTTAAGTTATACACTAGAAGAATTACTTTTATTGCGATTTAAATCAATATATTTATACTATATAGTTTTTCTTAAGGGATGTATTGATTCTCCTGCCTCTGCCTGTATTGCACATTTAAAATTCTACATTCATAGGTATAGCCCTACAGCTTAATATGGTGTCCAATAATTCACATAAATTTATTTCAATTAGTTAGCATCCGCTGGCATCCATTACAAACTGTATATTATTTTAAAATAAGCACATTCTAGCATGTATTTTTTCCCATTTCTTCGTAGTAACAATAAAAATACACTAAAGGGCTGCCATGGTTATGAACCAATACAGTATGCTAAACAAAACAAGAACGCAAGGTTAGAATTTATTTCAACGCGGCTGATTCGTACCGGAGGTAAGTAAGCCTACACGGGTATAGCCATATTGACTTATTTCAAACATCTTATGTCATTTTCATCTAAAACGTTACATATCAAATACAATTATGCATGTATAATGAAATACTTAGAAACCCTAAAGATTCCTCACAGTCCCATGACGGCATTTTCTCGAATAAGAACTTTCTGAGGCTTGGGCCGTCTGTCTGAACGTTAGAAATCTAACTGCAGCAAATTCAACAGACAATACGTATAGTAGGCGACAAAATAATTTGGTTAGAGGGTTTCTTGGCATTATTCTGATTTTACAAAAATTAAATCAATCTTAATACATTTCACTATATTAAATCTACATATGTTGTAGCCTGATTTTCGCGTATTTTTAATTACTTTTGGCAGTTGTAAATCATAAGTTTTTATTAGTTCTTTGATAATTTCTTCACTTTATTTCAATCTTGGATAGGTTGTCTACTAGCAAAAAAACCGCAAGTTAAAAAATCGTATACTACCGTAGCTATGGTGACAATAAAAAACGCAAATTTTAAGTTATTCTGGGAACTTCTTAACATACTTTTAAAATGAAAAACGGTATGACAGGTTTTCCGCTATGTTTCTTCAGGTTTCTGTGAAGGAAATGTTTCTACCTATGCTATATTTAGTGTCCGCTTGCTCTGAACAAGTGGTTAGCATTATTTACGGAATTGTATTAAAAAGTGGGAAATAGTGAAAATTTGGCGTTATGAATCCACATTGTGAGATAGGAATATAGGAAATGCGAAATAATACAACCAATCACAAGCCTACTAACTTTAGAAAACATTGTATAAACTACGCGGGCATACATACAGGGTATTGTAAAAATCTAAATATCATCACAGGAAGTACTACCAATACAACAACTATACCTACAAGAAGGACTATGACGTTACACAAATAAGATGACTTTCAATACTGCACACATAAATGCTTTTTTTGAGGATTGTATAATTTCGGCGAAAATGTAAATTAAACTATAAAAATAGGCAAGAGGTATTTTTACTATAACTTATGCAATCTAGGCATTATTCACTGTTCGGTACTGAAAAATATTCTACTATAACAGAAAGTTTATGGACAACCCAAAATTCGTGTACCTTTCCTTCTACCTATAACAACAAGGCTTTCGATACTAGCGTTAATTTAAAATTTGCGAAGTTTATGGAAGAAGAAAAGGCTATGATTAATATCTGCTCTTTTATTTGTTCTGTACTAATTATATATAGTTAAAGCATTTATTTACTTTAAATAATGAAATCGTACAGAAGCTGCAAAAATATACATTGTGTCCATTTTGTTTTATAACCCCATGATATGACAGGACAGGCAACACACATTGCAGTTTGTAAGTAGCTGGTATAAAAATATATACAGGGTGTTAATGAATTGCAGGGACAAACATCTAGGGCTTAAAGTATACATGAAAACAAACATTATTTGTTAATACATGTATGATCAAAAGTGTTTCCTTTCAGGGATAGAGCTTCTCAAAGATTCTTCAAGAAGCGCCTACGTGTAGGCAACTCAAGTTACTGCCTACTATTTGTTTCTGTAACGACTTTTCCCCGACTAACCCACTTTTCAAATTCATTATAAATTTAAAATAAATTACTTAACAAAATGTTTCAAAACTAACAAATAGAAAAAAAACCAAAATTTAACGCTATAATCAACTATTTGAAAAATTTACAATAACTAATTCCAAATTAACAAAATTATAGTAAATGGTCAAAATGTCGCCCTCCAGCTTCTACACACGAAACACATCCTGTATTAATTTCCGTCGTTATGGAAACAAATAGTGGGTAGTATATTGAGTTGTCTACATTTATACATACAATTATAAATACTTTTGACCATATATTTATTAACAAAAAATGTTTGTTTTCGTGTATACTTAAAGCCTGTATATATGATCAACTTGATGAAGGTGGAAATAAAGAAATATCCTTGTTATAATTTTTAAATTTACTATTGTGTATACTATGGATATTTAGAAACTCAACTGCAAAATGTGTGTAATTTATGAAGATATATTTTAATAAGATATCTCGTACACGCTATGTGTGTTGCCTATTGTTAGAAACTAGGACGTAGCGCGTTAGAAATGGCATCATAATTATACAGACATATAAATGTCCTGGTGCTCCTTTTGGAATAGCGTTTTCCTTAAAAAGCATAATTTAGCTTGCTTTCAATTCAAATAAACATTACTTTTAATATAGTACTATACTCTGAGCTAATATTTTAAATCCAAAATCTATAAATCTATGATACGTGTTATTAGTTGGAAAAAAATCCTATATTTAGTAAAATCATCTTTTTGCTAAATGCCAAATAAAATCTGTCACCGCTACTGTTTTTGATTCTAAAATAACACACATTTGATTAGAAAAACTATCTTGCTTCATTTGTCAGGCAAAAAGCAGTGTCCATTTGAAGAATAAATTTGTACAAAAATAGACAACTGCAATTATTTTAGACTATCTATTTACTAATTGGAAAATAATTACATAATTTTCTCTTGCTTTGCCAAATGTTTTCGTAACCAGAGAGTCCATGCGTAATTAAGAAGCTGTTACAATAGAAAGCGTTCTCACTTCTGTTTTAACGTAATCAATCTTTTAAAAGAGAGTAAGTTCTACGTAGGCGGAGGCGTTTTATATTTGCCTGACTAATTTAATCCGTTTTGCTAAAGAGAACGTTTTCTTGCTGTTACCCCAGTGTTCCGGACTAATCGGTCTCTGTAACGACTTCCTTTGTGTCCCATTATCGTTGTCATTCGATACGAAATTTAAAGTACTCGAAAACAGCGGCGGTGTGTTGTTTATAACCAACTGCTCTTTTTTAAAACAATTGGAAGAATAATTTATTAAAAGTTAGCTAAGGTTCGTCTGATTTTGCTACGAAGGCTTAATTCTATGCCAAGGAATACGCGTATTCTAAAATTACACAGATTTAATATAAAAAAACACACCTACAGGGTGGCCATTGACACGTGTATGTTTTGACAAAATAAAACTGCAACCCAAAATACGAAAATGTACGTTGGTTTGCCAATTTTGAGTATTTTACAGCTAACGCTTTAACAAACACATTTTAACAGTGTTTTTTAATACTATCGTAGTGTACAGGTGGTGGTGGTGATGTTATAGACGCCATGAAGGGGTTTGGCCTGCAAGTCGGAAGATCAGAGCTCCCGATTCTTGTTCTTATACCCGGCGTCGCGTGCCAAATTAATGACACGTGGAGATGTGGTGAGCATTACACAGTAGACAACCGCATTATTACCGCTTGTTCATCCGAACGCAGATACCCAATTATTTAAATCGACTGGGTAGGCCACCCTCCAGACATCCAGTCGGGGATTTGAACTCCCGACCTTCCACATCGGAGCCCAGTGCTCTAACCACTGGACAACACCGGTGCAACGCAGTATATAGAGTGTCTCAAAATTTGACACCCGTCTGTTTCCATTTTTCCGATTGTCTTTCTTTAGCGAGTTATTAATAAAAAGTAAATAATAAGATTTATAATACGGCTACTCTAATTATGTTCATTTTCTTCTGCCTTCTGTACTTAAAATGGAACGATGCTACTGTAATCGAGATTACATCAGTTTGTTGAAAGTATTGGATGAGTGTAGTGATATTGTCACTGATGCGGCTAGGACGTATGAGGAAGGTTTCCAAATTGTCAGCACCCTAATGCAAATACTATTAGACATGTAGAACAAAGATTACTGAAAATAGGTAAATCAAATTGCAAAATTCGGTCAAAACGTTAACCTACTAAGCGTCGATCAAGAACAACAGGTTCTTGAATTTGTTGAAGCAGTACCAAGTAGATGCCTTAGAATTGTACCGTCCCAAATTAATTTTCAAAAAGATACAATTCAGATTATTAAGGAGAAATAGTTCAAGTTTTGCATGACGGGGATAAGAAGGTTGTAGTCAATATTTGTGTAAACAATGATGGAAATGAAAAGATTCTGTAGAGTCATGAATCCTGAGATGGGTATCATAAATATTCATAATCTGCGTGAATGGAAGGATTAATTCTCACTTAATACGCAAAATATATTATCAAAGACGATGGTGCATAAACATTTGAGCTTGATTATTAAATAATAAAGTAACTAGTCTACACATTCTACCTAATCGACTTAATAAAGCGTTGCATCTTCAATTAAAGAAAAATGTGGTACCGATCACATATTACTTAGTGCCAAAGTATTTTTCAAATTCAGGAAATATTCAAACGAAGTACCTACATGAAAATCCAGCGAGTGACACAAAAAAATACCAGCTAGAATTCGTAAAAGATGATTCAATTCGAGACCTGTACAGAAGGAGATTGTCCATAAAGCTTACAGAAGAAGCTATGGGAAGTTCAGAAAAATGTTACAATCAAATTAAAAAGGCAATTCACGACGCGGCCATGGAAGCGTTAGGAGAGTCAGGAATTAGGAGAAAAATGAAAGACTGATGGAACATTGACAGAAAAATTAGGTACTACCATAAGTGGTTAATGACTCAAGTTCTGGAGGATAGAAAACAGTATGCTAGAACAAACAGGGAGGTAAAAAAGAAAGCGGTTAAAGCCAAGAACGAGAACTGGATCGAAAGATGTAAAGATATCGAGAATTACATAGAACGAAGGAACCTTGGAAAACAATAGGAACTTGAAACAAAATAGACAAGCTAGAACTCAAATACAACTAATACAAATTGAACAGTGCCAACAACATTACAAGAAAATGTTAAGTGGTGATCGAGACGAGTACAGAGAAACAGAAGAAGCCCCAGGAAGGAGAGATGCTGAAAGAGAAATGATAGCCAGAATCTCTAAACAAGAGGTTATCGGCGCAATAAAGACCGTGAAAAATGAAAGATCTGCAGGCCCAGGGGGCATTCCGAGTTAGTGAAAAATGGCCCCGATTGCCTAGTAGAAGTATTGGTTAAAATATTTAAAAAATGCCTCATAAATGGTGAAATGGTAACACAGGAATGGACCAATTCACAAACAAAAAGTAAAAAGGCGGACTGTAACAATTATAGGGGAATTAGCATACTATCCACAATCGGAAGGCTGTCTGGGAGTTAAAGTCATCAAAGCAAGAATGGAAAGAGATATAGACATAGGTGAAGAATAGAGCGGTTTTACTGCACAAAGATCTTGCATAGACAATGTATTTGTTTTGCGTCAGTTAATAGAAACACGAAGAAGTAGAGATAGGAAGATTCATATAGTCTTTGTAATTTAGAAAAGGCTAACGATATAGTACCTCTGCTAAAATTATTGGAAATGTAAGAAGAAGATGGTATACACAAAAATCTATTAGTGAAGTGAAAATCGGAAATACTGTATCAGATAGGTTCAAGACTACAAAAGGACTACGACAGGGTTGCTGTCTCTTTCCAACCTTGTTTCTACATAAATGAAACGCTAAAATTATGGTAAGCAAAGTGCAGACCAATGGGAGTACAAATAAATGACAAGATTCTACATCATGATGATGATTTGAAATAGCGAGATCTAGGACGCGGTTTTCCAAGCATCTCTATGCACTTAGGCCACATTTGGCCCATTGTACACCCTACATACGCTCCTATTTGCGGATAATCAGTTGTAGCTCAGGACGACGAAGATATCCAGTATAGTTTACGAAAATTAACGGAAACCTATGGAAAATGAGGTTTAAATATAAATTTCAAAAAACTAAATATATAGTTTTAGGAGAACAAGGGCATGATCCGGATATTGACGAAAAACCCATACGAGTATGCGGAGAGAATAAATATCTTGGGTAATCATATCAGAAACTTGGTTTACCACTAAAAGAAACAAAAACAGATTCCTAGCGACAGAAATTGACTTTTTTAAACGAAGCTGTGGCATAAGTAGATTGCAACATATGAAATGACGAAATACGGAGGCGTATGACAATGGAAGAAACGGTGGTAGATGAAATAGAATAGCAAAGACTAGTATGGTAAGGACAAATGAGGCGGATGCAAGATCATAAATGGCCGCAACGAATATGAAGTTGGAACCCGCCAGAAAGCAGAAAAAGAGTACTCCCGCTAAGAAGATGGGACGAAGAAATAAGAGAAGCCATGTACAAAAGGAAATTTGAAGAGGACTTATGGAAAGATAGGAATCTTTGGCATTTAGGATGCGAGACACGGCCCCAATAGAAGCTGTAGAAACTCGCCATAAATATATCTCTAACTGTTAAATGAAAATTTACCACTACCATTGCTCGATGAAATTTCATTAGCAGTTAGATTAAATTGTTGGTTCCAAGATATTGGTGCACCGTCACATTATGGAATACAAGTGAGAAATATCCTGAATGAAATTTCCCTGAAAGGTCAATAAGAAGAAGTGGACCCATACATTGGCCTCCTACATTAGCGAATCTGAATCCGTTGAATTTATTTTTCTGAGAACGAAGAAACAGCGAACTGTTGTGAATCCTGAAGTGTCGGAGCTCGTATTCAAGCTGCTGTGGCGTCAATAAACGAAAATTTAGCACAAAGCGTTTGTGCTTCCATGGAAATTCGTGCGAACTGCGCCTTGAAGTAGGAGGCAACTCATTTGAACACATTTAGTAACAAAACAAATGTGAACAACATCTATTTACTAATATTATTCGTTTTTATAAAAAGTTTAACCGGAATGTTATAACGACAACATTTTGCTGTTATATTTAAACAATTCATTTCAGTGGACACGCTGTGTAGTAATCATTTACTCCAGATTACGTTCGCTTCAGCATATAAAACATATTGTAATTTACTACTACCTAAGACAGTTTGTCTTGATAAGCTTCCAAACTTATTAAGGGCTTTAGTTGTATACATTACAGGGTTTTGGTGAAAATGGAAAGGACCTAATTCAAAATTTATAAGAACATCCTCCTCGCTGCTATGCGTCATGCGTCTTTTCGTGTCACACCTAACTTTCTTAAGTGTGATTAACAGGAACAAGAATGTCAGGGAAGGATGAGGTACGCTGATGGCTGCGCTCTCGATTAATTTATGAAGTTCGGAGAGTTGCGATCGCTCCTAAACCACTTCCACTGACAGAACTTTGCGCAATCAGTCAGTTCGAGTGCATTAAGGAAGATGTATATTTGATGCTGTTATAACTTACCATAAGTAATTTTGAAACCGCAACGCAAACAATAGATTGACTGCCGCTGCTCATTTATCAAGGAAGGAATAAGGAAAAACATCACTGTTAGCATCCTACTTTAATATTTGAATTGGATGGATCCGGGATGAGCCTTCCAGTAATTCCCGTTTAAAGGCTGAATATTTCATGCTGAAATTCGTGAGTTTGGGATAAGCGTATGTTAATTATTTTTTTGCTGGTTGTACGCCGTTGTTTGCTGAAGTGGAAATTTGGTAAAGACAAAGATCGATCACCAAAGGATATGTAAATGTCAAAATCTATTGGTTTGTTTCTAACTTCTTAAGTTTTTTATCCAAACAAGGAAATTTTTTGAAGGTATGCCATTTAACGCTACACTTTCTTCCAGTATTCATAAAAACTTTGGTGGTGTATAAATCATCAAACAGTTGCTTTTTCGTTTACTTGTGACCCATTTCTGTTTCTAAGTCTTATCACTTTCCTTAGAAAGTCGATCTTTGTTTAGCACAACGCACCCCATCCGCAAAATATTTGATGTTTATGACTTTAAATTATCCCTAATAAAAGTTAAATTATAAAAATATCTAGTCAAATCTATAATCGACCTGGTGTTAGGAAAAGGAATTCATAAAGTTTACAACGGAAGGATATCTACTGCGGGAAGTCAGTAGTCCATCAATCTCATGGCACAGAGTCTCTCTTTTAAAATGGATCATCATCTCAAAATTACATAAGATCCGCTCTACCGCCATAGGAGCTCATGTTTTCCCAATTTGCGATTAGATCTTGCACTGACTTGAATGTGCGACGTCATCTGGGTATCTATAACTCCGTCTAATTAGTAGAAGTTTGAACAGAGTGACTGACACATTAATACTTACTTTAATATTACGAATTCCTTCTAACTGATAATTATTACCAAGTAGTACCAAGTTTCATAGCCGCATGGAACATAACTTATTCTACTTAATAAGTATTAAATCCTAGAAGTGGAACTAAGCCAACTAGAAAAAAGCGGTATGTAGAAGATAAAGATATTCTGGGGGAATATTTAATGGGGCCAGCAAGATGCCAAAGATAATTTTTCATGTACACTCCAAATTGTTATCTGCAGAGAGTTTAAATTGTCATCACCTTTAGGAAGAGCAGTTTTCTACTATTTTTTATAACATATACGATTCTCTAAATAGGGATTAACATGAATTGCCAGATAGAGTTGAAACGGTATTTTAGTGCCCATATTCAAGTTCCCGGTATAAAACATCTTCCTACAACTGAAAGTATCAGAAGATGGACACCCTTTGTTTGCAATATTACAACCTTGTTGATAACCATTTGGAATCTATGATGATATTTATATTACCTTGATGTAGTGTGTCAGACAAACCATTTCAGTTCAGTCTCTTGCATGAAACGTATTCCTTTTCCACTCCTGATATCCCCAATTTATGAAAACAGGCCTATCTGCGCTTACAGAGATGGTCTAGATTACCGAGATCTTCTTTGGATGCATTTAATTCAATACGCGTGATAATTCAAAATCTACATTGCAAGCCCTTTACCTCAATATTAACAAAACGGTAGTTTGAACCTCTGCCTATAACGAACAAGATCTTGGTTACTAACAACACTTATATAGAACGCAGCGACTTTCTATAATAGAACTTAAGTGTAAGGATATATCTGTTCCTTTACCTACAGAGAACAAAGGCTCTACAATTCGTTAGGAAAGGAATTTTAGAACATACTTACGTTTCATAACTATGTGGCTACGCGTGTGAAGACGCGCGTTAAACTTTCCCAGATCTTCGGCAAAACTTTAACACCGAATACGGAACAATATAATTCTTGGAAGGACGTCGGCGCTTAGCCGGCGCCTCGGGGCTGTGGCTGGTAGTTCCAAGATCTGAGGAAAAAGCGTGAGACCAGGAAAACTACCCCCGCGCCACGATTGTGGACTTGAATATAAGAGTTCGAACAACGGTCCAGGGGATTAGTCTTCCGGCGTAGCTACCCGTGCTGGCAACGATTATAGTGGCAACGTTTATAGTTATTATTATGTATTTCGTTAAGTTTGTTCACTTGTTATTTATTCTGTTTAATAAACCGTTATAAAACATTTATTTGTATTAGTGTGGTTTAAACAACCAAAACTCTCTATGGAATGTAGCCTTTTTCCACTACCGACACCTCTCTAAGGAGATGCGTATAACTTCCTCTGTGGAGAAGGGGGTTTAAGTTATCAGAATTACTTGACGAACACTTAATATAATTCTTGTGATCGGATAGAATCTTCGTTTCTCTCTATTCAGAGCATACATTCCTTGGCTATACGAAACAATCGTGCTTATTATTCTTTAAATAATTATCCAAAGAAGCAGAAAGCTTTCTAACACTCATCAAACGCTGCAATTCAAACTTGGTGAAGTGAGTTCTTACAAAAGCCAGCCAGATAAATAAGCGTCAAAATTCTCTGTACAATAACGCTATTCAGAGGCCCACTTCAGGAATGTCCACAAATGGCAGGTTTTAAATGTAATCAAAAATTCTACATTGTTTTCTTTTCAGTTTGATGAGCCAACATATGTAGGTTCATGTTCTCAGTTGCTGGTCTTCGTTAGATATATTCATTTAGGTAACATGAAATATGAGTTTCTGTTTTGTTGTGCACTGAAAACTACTACTACAGGCGATGATATTATGAAAATGATAAGTACCTTTTTTGATACTGAAAGGTTACAATGGAAAACGTCTGTGGGATCTGTACTGATTGAGTGTGAGCCATGTTAGGATAGAAGACGGGTTTTCAGTCATAGGTGAAAGAACTTGCTTCCCAAGCAAAAGGCACCGATTTGATTTTGCCAGTAAGACTCTTCCGAAACCTTTGCAAGAAATACTCGATTTTCCGATCAAAGCTGTGAAATATATCAAATCTGGAGTTCTCAGCAATCATCTGTTTAAAGAACTGCGAAAAGAATTCGGATCACGAGACTATTATTTTCTAGACTACTATATGCCGGTTGTCAAAAGGAACATTGCCAAGCCTGATCACCTTTGCAGTAAGGTAGGAAATTAAAAATGATCTAAACAAGAAGATTATTGAGTAACTCGAAACCATTGAAATAGAATTTCAGCGGTAGTTCCCCGAGCTGAAGGAAGAAGAAGCTGCACAGGTAGGAAATCTACTTTCTGCCTTCTTGAATGTAGCCAGCATTCCCGATGTGATGCAAAATTTTTTGGCCTGAGCAACGATTTCTTAGTACGTGATATGTTTTATGTAAAATTTTTGAATCAGTTCTGATGTGCTATGCATGTATTATCGTTACTCAAATGTCGTCATTCTTAGTTTTCGGGTATTACTTCTATTTGCCTGTAAATAGCTCCGTCACAGTATATTTTCAACTCTTCTTCATAGCCAGAAATAGATTACATGTTGAAAATAATATGAGCTTGGCTTTAACAAATACTCATCCAAGAATATTAAAGCTTGCCACCTAGGCGTAAGCCCAGTCATCGCGTTAAACATTATTTTGTTAAAATCCTTAGAAATAAAAAAAATTCTCTCTATCTGAAAAAAATCTTAAATAGCCATTTTATGAAAACAGGGGTAGCTGGGGTCCCGAATTACTTGGGGGTATCCTCGTATTGATCGCGACTCGAAAAAAGTAGGAAACTACTGACTAGATGAACGGCCACAGAAAGATATTTTGGTCCTCAAAGTACCTGAGTTGAATGTAAATCTTTCTTGCAATATAAACCTCCAATTTAAGGCGCTTGTAAGTGTAAGTCCTTCTTGCAACTCTAACTTATAATATCAGAGATGGGTGTACTTTTACCTACAGCGACAGCACCCATATGTTGCGAATTCCATGGAATCAGTGAAATATTAAAGTATCAACACTGGTCACCGATCAAAGCTTAGAATTCAGGGCTGTGTGGAACATCGTTCCTTACTATAACTAGAAGCTTCACTTCAAGGTCAATAGTCTCGAGATGTTGCCACCTTCATCTTCGACAATGACAATTCGTTTCAAAACATAACTGCTGGTTAACCGTGTCAGGATTTGTCCCGGAAACGAACAAAACGCCCTCTCTGAGATCCCGAACTGTCAACATAATTATTAGCATGTAACCTAGAATCTTCTTCATAAAAGGGATGGGGTTATTAAAAGCAATTAGTTGGAATGACCACTTTCGTATTTCTCAACTTGTAAAGTTGATATCCGTAGTTTCTGAAATAATTTATCACACAGTCAACGACAATCGTAATTACCTCATCAGCAATTGTTGTTTAGACAGAGTTTTTCATGATGTTATTAGTGACAATAAGGGATTTAAATCACAGAGGTAATAAGAGAGCCACTGCCATATATAAACACTTGTAGTTGCCTACAGTGATACGCAAAACGTGTTGCATACGTATAAACCAATAGCGTCATTATACTTGTCACCGACTGTACTTAGGCTATTTTTCGATTGGCCTTACTTATACTTCCTAAATTTTATGATGCATTAAAAATAATACGAATAATTTCGAATATCCAACTCTGAATCATTTACATTTTTACATTTCTAAATTTCATGTCTAACATGTAAATTTTACAACCAACATAAAATCGTAATATTGATACAACTTATAGTATTTTCAATACATCAATTTCCCCTGACTTGCATTACATCCTTCCTTGTAATATTTTATATGAGTTTAACTGAAAAACCACTTCCTGTATATACTTATTATTTACACTGGAGTGCTTCGGACTATACGTTATTTCACTTTTTTTCATTTTTATGTGCCGCTGTTGATTGTTTTCCAAGTACCTTTCTTCAAGAGCGATTTAGCAAAACAATTTAAAGAATTCATTTTACGAGCCGCATTACAAGTCCAGCAACTGAATCTTAACAAAGGGACTAATGACTGTAAGCACTCTAATTAATTACCCGAAAATAAATTAAAAAGGCGAGCGGATTCAAATCTCTTTGAAAAGTTATCCAGTATTTTATAAATTAGCGAACTGAAGCGAAATTTTCAATCAGAGGCTGAGTACTAATAAGCGTAATTGAATCTTGAGATTCTAAACAACAATGCTCATTAATTAAATGTAAAGTTAATTAATAAATACGATCTACATACAATTCCAACGAACAAATTCATAGTAATATCACAAAGCTAAATCTTAAAAATAACCAATTTACTCGTAATGAAGAAATAGTTTTGTAAATCAGTACTGAAATATGTTTTTGAAAATCAATTCCAACCAACAAATGAGGTTTCAGTAGTTTACAGGTTGCTTAAACCTACAGATCCACTACACAAAAATATGATATTGGCATAAACAATATTATATCCACAAAAACTGTACGCGATAGCTTTAGATAACTGTAAACATTTCAAGTACACCCTGGAGTACAGAAGACAAGTAATTTACAAAGAATTCCAATATTAACAACAGCTAGCAAATTCTACACACAAAAGATGTTTGCAACAATTTGGAATACTTCAGATGTATCAGTTACATGGATGAAGGATTCTGTATAGTCATGAATGTAATCGGGAAATGTCACCGATTACCCATAAGCTAAATGTCGATCGATCTTCGTAGTTTCAGTTAATGTCCTGTCAATCTAAAATGTATTCGCTTTCCGCTGACACTGAATAGGAGTAACGATTACACGTTACGCACAAACTTCACAAATTTGAAGTTAAATTAGTTATTTTGTGTTTTGACATCCATTGTTTATTAGTTATACTTTGGATATCTTTAAATTAATCTGCCTTGTTAAGCGTAAATAGTTTGCAGATTAACAATTTGTGATCAGTAAGGTCATCAAAAATAGTTTGACTACTGCTTACCACCAAGCACTTTTACTAGATAAGTGGCGCAAATGTAACGATTACCCTGCTATAAAGATCCCATTTTGGTGCTACAAATCCTAGTTCAACATGTCAGTACATAAAGTAGTTCTAATTAAACAAGTGGAGCAAAGTTCTACATGGCCATAGTCCTTTGGCGCCTATTCCTTTAGCTATTGTGATAGTGACATCAAAGCTCACTGAAAGCAACCCCTACTATTAGGTACGTGAAAACAAACTCTATTCTGGCTGTTAAACAAGCGTGAACAATTTGCGTCTCCGACTGCAATGTGCGCATCAAAAAGTATTCGTACTTGTGCCGTTTCTGCCTTCTACAAACGATTTTAGTTTGTTGAGTACGGAGAGAGGAACACCGATCGAAAACTGTGCGCACTGCTGGAAAAATGCAATCTCAGCAAGTTGTTTTCGGGGTTTATTGGAGAAATACAACCCAGTGTTGTGTAAAATACAGCACATGTCAGCGTATTCCTGTATTTTCGATATGTATAGAAGATGGAAAGAACAATAATAACGTTCCACGCGCAAGAGAACAGAATGCTAAAAACATTTTATAAAGCAGGTAGAATTTGAGTGTACAAACGAGGAAATAAAAAGCATTGATTTAAGGATAACCTACAAAAAAATAGTCGAAATTCTTGTTATTTAAAGAATCTCGAAAAGAGAAACAGATGAATTAACACGTTCCTGTCTTATGAGCCATATATGGTTCATACCCTACACTAATGCTAACTTCTATGAACCATATTTGTTTCAAACTTTAACCTACTTTCCAATGTAATTTAAAGCTGAACTTGTAGTGATTGCTATGATAATTTATTTGGGACTCTATAGTACAACCTCTATATTACTTGCTAGCATAGATGGGAGCCATATTTGGTACATTGGACTTGAAGTAAAACACTTATTCTGACTGAAAATGTATCTAAACAAAGAAAGAAAAGTATACAAAATTTTTAAGTAGTAATGGTATTATTAATAAAAATACAAATAAAAATGGGTAATCTTGTGTACTAATAATAAAACTTAATAAAAAAGTGGTTAATGAATTATATTGAAACATTGGAGGCAAAATGCCTGATCACATTCCTTGCAAACTGTAGTAACTCTATTTATGTTTTCCCTGCTTCTTTAGAATTAAGACTTTATTCTTTGTGGATTTGATAGCATCCATGACATCTTTTGCGAATCGGAGTTCCTTTATCGTCTGGAAGATTTTCCATCCTGTGGGCACCGTTTTTGGTTTTCTTGGCACGAGGCTGATCAGAAATGTGACTGAATTATAAATTATGCGACTGCTGACTATTGTTGTGCTACATATGAGTTCAATAGCAATTTTTTTGTACCATATTAGTGACTTTCTTAGAGAAGAGTAATAACTAGAGAGCTGATAAGATATATCCACTCCCTGTTTCCCTTTGTTATATTCTAACACGATTTTAGGCTTCATTTTCATATTATCCTTTCTATCAGTTCCCACTTCAACCATTTCATCGCCATAACAAGTAGAACTCATAGACATCCCTCCATTTCACAAATGTGAAGTACTATTGCTGCATGCTACAAATTTCACCTTTTTGTAGCTTTTTGCTAACAGCACCTTCGTCTAAACCTTTTCTGTTCTTCCTTATTGTTCCTATTAGGTTTGTGTTCTGATTATACAAATACCATGCCAAACGGAGGCTGGTGTAGTAATTATCTGTAATGATTAGTCTCCCTTCGTTTTGAAAGCCTTTGGTAAGACTAATAACTGTGGATCTTGGAAAGTCTACTTTTGGCAGTTTTTTAGTATGTCCACAAGAAACAGATAAATCCTTGAGGAGTGCATACTTTGATGCTTAATGCCATATATACTTGCTTTTGTTGGATTGTACTGCCTGAAACTTAGTCTACTTCTGAAAGCTACCGCGGTTTCATCTACAACAATAGTATCAGCAGGTCAGACTTTGCGTTGACTTTAGAATTGCGTCAATCAAAGGCTGTATCTTGTAGTTCCTATTTTCATGTTCTTGTTCATTATTGCAAAAATGCCAACACTTCAATAATAACACAGATCTATTGTAAGTAATCGAAACACGATGAAAAACAGGATGGTAGTATAGTATAGTATGTCTTGTTTCCAATAGCTCTCTATAGAATGAAATTGCAATAGATCCATTAAGAGAAGCAATCCTGTGAAACTAGTATTTTTTACTTATATTGCAGTTGAATAAAGGTAAAGTACACTTACCAATTCATCGCTCCATTTCGTCCCTATCTGTATCTTTCCAGCGTGACATACGATTAGCGCGAGATTGCCTACTACGTTGCATATCTGTTAATTTCCAAAGCCATTAGATCGATAATACCATGGTTAATTATTGTTTTAAAAACATCAACTGGTTTAATCTCCTGGTTTTCTGGTTGGATATTCTGTTGACAGCCTGACTGACGAGGAAAAAGTAATCGTGCAATATTAATTAAATGGCCGCATAACTTCTCCAAAACTGTGTTTTATTATTAATCTGGCCAAGAAGTTTCCTTCGATAATATTAATAACTTCAGTAAACCAAATTGTATCTGTGTTGTCAGCATTGGTGGTTTCTTCAATGACTTCATCACTACCTTAGCTCTTTTCATCACTCGAAGGCATATCTTTAGAAGAGTAATTTGGATCTTCAACATCATCATCAAATTCCTCACTAGCACTATCACTCATTTCGTCAATTTCAGCTTATAGTTCGGCATCGTTAGTGATCTTTTATTGTTCCATATTATACTATACAGTATTGTAACAATAAACAACTAAAAATGAACTATAGTCAGAATATATTACTACACCAACATGCATGTACACAATAATCAATTATAATACTGAATGCAAATTGCACATGTGGAAGTGCAAGTCTAAACTTGTGTGTTACCTATATGAGTCATGGTATGTTGTGCTAAAAAAATAGTACAGGGTCTAATGTACCATATGCGGTACATGAACAATTCTTACGGGGGACATATACAGATGCATACTGTTGGAACATATGGACACTGGACAGCGATCGTTTTAAGGAAAACCAACATGCAGATACCTAGCTCAAATATCGATCACATATATATGTTAAAAGTTATATGTGTAGTGAGAAGTAGATAGTTTGTGGTAGAGGTTTCAGTCTGAACAAAAAATGTTCTTGGTTTGTATATCCTGTTTTATATTTAAATGAACCACAAACAATAGAAAGATTTACGGAATGCTAAAGAATAGATAAGTATTAATCAGAAGCACGGTGCAGATTAATTGAATAGGAAACAACCGGTAGGAAACATATTTTAAAGAATTGTTCAGCAAATACCATTGAAACATACCGACTTTGGAAGAATGAGAAAAAGAGGCCTACGTAATCAATATAGCAAAGATGATGTGAACAGTAGTTAAAACTAAGAAATCAACCGAATAATATTGATAATACCGCAAAGTAATTTTTTAGTTATGGCGGAAAAGGACGGACAAAAGAACTTCAAAAACGTTGTAATGTCAGCCTGACCAAAGCAAAGATTCCGATTGGGAAAGTGTCATTACTGTGTCCCAATATAAAAAGAATCGCGATAGTTATTCTATAATAGGTGTCCAAGTACAACACACGTATGATGGTAGCATAACGCTGGCTTTCTGGGCAATATATCGATTTTGGCTTGGGTTCGATTTTCTAGCATCACCAAGCAACGTATAAAATCTCGTACTGCAATCCACTACACACAATTCCCTAATTCACATGGAAGTCTTTGGATCTTAATGCCAAAAACCTCTGGAATTTCCGTCATCCGGATTCGACGTTAAACTGTAGATCCTCCGTGTTTCGACCGTAGCACCAAGGCGAAGCAAATGGCATAGGAGAGACTGGCGCTCAGCAGTGGGACGAAGAGACTGTTAACAAGTGCAACTCAGAAACTACTCAGCAAAATAAGTTTAGAAGCAAGTAAAGTCTACATAAAAATATATGAAGAACGACAAGGTTTCAGAACACAAAATTCGATTACGAGTATTTGTGTTGCACATATTCCAAAAAGCGATCCAATTTATAATGGCAGCCGCTTCTTAGATTTGACTGAAGCTTTCGATTGAGTACAATCGTCGAATATATTAAAAATAATAAAGGAAAGCATAACACTACTTTACATACACGGCTAAACAGAAATAAAAGTAGGGAACGATTTTATTACGGAAATGACGACAGCAAATGAGCCCGATA
The DNA here is from genome assembly GCA_014611495.1 of Limonius californicus. Lineage (NCBI taxonomy): Eukaryota > Metazoa > Arthropoda > Insecta > Coleoptera > Elateridae > Limonius > Limonius californicus. Next base: position 24,662 of record JABXWE010014867.1, on the reverse strand, counting down.
TTATTTAAACATATTATTGACCAGATTAGAAAAAAAAAGCGACTTCTTCCAGGATATAAATTAGGCAAGAAGCTTGTAAATATGGCATCTTAAGCTGATTACTATCAGCAAAAAAGACTTACAAGCCCTATTATACATTTTTGTCACCGCTGTAAAGCAGTATATGTTTTGTCGACCAAAAAAAAAAAAAAATTAGTTGAATTCCGGTGAAAATTAGTAATAGAGGAAGCAATAGTTGAACAGGTCACTTACGTCAATGCCTCGAAAAGTCAAACAGTAAATCACAAGTACGGATAGGCACAGAAGTATTAGATATAGATATATATGATATGCGCATGTGTATATATATAAGGTGTTTCGGATTTGCACGACACTATTTTAGGGATGTGTTCTCCAGTACGAAATAAACAAAAAGTTCATGCAAACATATGCCCCAAATTAATTTATTACCGCGGTATTGAAAATTAAAGATAAATAGCTAAAAGTCCGAAGTTAATCAAGTAGTCGTCAATTGCATATCGTTTATTTGTTTAATAGTTGAATAAACATCTGTCATTAAATCTGTTGATTAGTAATAAGTAACTGTTTTACTAGTTCATGATCGTTTTCGTGTGAGTTAATAGTACTTTGAAGACTCTTCAATTTTATATTGTCATGGGAGACACCACAAATTTGTTCAGTTTGCAGAACAAACAGACATACTTTTAATTTATGGCGAAGTACGTAAAAATGGCGCTGCTGCTATTTGAAGATACCATGACACATTTCCCACTAGAAGGATACCAAATCGACACTGGCACGCTAAAGCCTGAACGAATAGACGCTGGTCGGCAAAGATTTCGACGAACTGTAAACGTTGAAGAAGAGATACTCAATGCTATTCAGTTATCTCCTAATACTAGCACCAGAAGATTGTCACTTCGTTTCAATGTATTAGGCCGGCGACATACCTGCGACCGCGCTGCGCGATTTTGTCGCCGCGGCGTGGCCGCTTTGTTTGTAAAACATATATTCTTATGTGCAATGCCACACTTGCGGCAGCGCCGCCCCAAAGCCGCGGCTCGCCGCTCTTCGGTCGCAGCATGTTGCGTCTCCGCCGCTCTCTGCGACTTCGCCGCGTATGATGTGATTCATAGATTTTAATCGATCTGTTCATACTTGCGGCAGAGTCGCTACAGAATTTGCAAGACAATTTCATTTTCTTGCGGGTGTTATGTGCGTGAACACAATGTTCAATACAGAGAAAATTATTTTACTTGTGGAATCAAAAGAATGCTTATGGAAAATCTCCAGTCGTGATTATCGGAACAGGCACAAAAAAGTGACTGCTTGGCAGGAAATTTGTGCCGAAATGTTTCCCGAACGGGAAACTTTAAATGATCAAAATAAACTTGAAAAAGGTAAGTTCTCTTCATTACGGCGTACACAATACAAACAATTTCAGTAGTGGTCAGTTTTGAAGACATGCTGCCACAGATAATTCTTGACAAACACTAATAAAATCCTACGTAATATTAATAAAGTAGCGGCGCCGCCGCAAGCTCAACTGTAATGTGAACAAATTTAAAACTTGTGCGACTTTGTCGCAGCGGCAAAGTCGCGCGGCGCGGTCGCAGGTATGTTGCCGGCCTTATGTACAAGCGTACGGCGAACATTGCATGAGCAACAATTGTATCTATTTCACGTTACGCCTGTGCAAGATCTGTTACCAAAAGATTATAACAAGCGCTGAAATTTCTGTCAATGGTTAATTCGACAACGCACACGAGATCCTAACTTCCTGAGTTGTCTGCTGGTTACCGATGAATCATGTTTTACAACAAATGGTATTACTTATTTTCGAAACACCCATACTTGGAACGAAGAAAACCCTTATACGATTGCTAGTATGCATTCGTACCTTTTCATTAAATGTCTGGTGTGGTCTTTTTGGTGAGAATCTTACTTGCATTTTTGCAAAATGATCTGTATGACCTTCTAGAAGACATTCCGATTGCAAATAGGCAGGTAATGTGGTTTATGCATGAAGGTGCATCTGCTCACTATTCTCATATTATCACCGATTATTTAAACATAACATATGGTAATCGATGGGTTGGTCGAAACGGACCTGTTAAGTGGTCACCATGATCCTGATCTAACGCCTTTAGATTATTTTGTGTGGGGTCTATGGTTGAAGTCTATGGTTTATTCTACGTCTATTGGCGCACAAGAAGAGCTAAGGAATAGTATTGTGGAAGCAGCAGCAACTATCGAGGTTCGTCCTGATGTTATAAGGCGTGCCAGAGAAGTATGGATTCGTCGTGCTGAATGCTGCATTCAACAAAATGGAGACCACTTTGGACAGTTACTCTTAATTTTTATTTTTAAATAAATATCTTTAACTTTCAATACCTCCGTAATAAATTAATTTGAGCCGTATGTTTGTATGAACTTTTTCTGTTTATTTCGTACTGGAGATTACATCCATAAAATAGTGTCGTGCAATTCCGAAACACCCTGTATAAATGTATGTGTTATGTGAAAATTATTTAAAAGATAATTTATAAGTTACTATAAAGCAGTGGTCGGAAGTGGTATCACGATAGTTTTTGAGTATCGATTATTGCATCGCGATACATCTCAAAAAATCTATGGAGTGTCAGTATAGCGCTACTTTTTTTTATTATCGTATTGCGGATTTGCGAAACTATGGTGATACAATTTTGCTGGAACACTGTAGATAATTAAAATAAAAAGTTCAAGTTCTTGAACCTCTAAACCCTTTTAGATACTAGGAAGGAATGTTTGTCTTGGGTAAAACGCAAAACCCTGAGACTGTACCATACGTTAAGCTGTTTATCCTTTACACATTGAGAGAATTAACAATAAGAATACTCATTACTTTATCTTTATCTTAACTGTCTTTTAAACTGGTCGTTATGAAACATTTGTTTAGCTTTCGACTTAGGCCTACTCCAAAGCACAAAATTTATTGTCTATTTTCTCAACAGAACAGTATCGTTAAGGATATAGCGATGAGTTGTGTCGTGCTGCCATGATTATCAAAAGTATATTGATGTTCGTTTTTCCTTTGCAATATTAGAATCATGGGGGACCACCATCAATGATATCGGCCCGTTTACTAAAACTATTTTAATACAGCAACAATTGTAAGACTTAAATCTATACAGCGGAGGAGATTCATGGCCACTTTTCTGAAAGAACTAAGTGCGACTGCAATTTATTTGTCCCTGGAATTGCTCCGTTTAAATTTGAAGAGTAAGTGCTGCCGCTACGGTGGAATTATGCCCTTAATTAAAACTACCTAGAGCTGAATTTCATTATGTTTGTGTGCGTGTACAAAGTTTACCGCCCTTTCGCTCTACGCTTCATAATGTAACAAGCTTCTGCTTTGTTGCTGCGGATTTATAATTGTGCCTTCCTCTACCCATTCTAGGGCTGCAATTAACATTATGCTGTGTGGTGGAACACAAAGATGTGTGTAGACATCGCATCTGCCGGTGTTAGTTGTATCAAACGCATGTACTACATGCTAGACGGAGCGGTAATGAGTCCATTATTGCCTAACGCATCGCATCGGCTATTGCTGGAATTCACCTTGACCTGCCCGAAATTAAATTGCTTTTGAAAAATGAAACCATATTCAAAGCTGAAGGTAAACGGACTATGAAGATTAATGGTTTTTAAAGGGTTTGTCATGCTATGAACAGGAACATAGGCATACACAAATAGTATCACGGTGCAAAAATTAGAAATCAATTTTAATACTATCGAAAGTTGCAATTTTGAATGATTCAAATATTCGAAGGAATATTTAATAACAATCAATATTACAAAAAAATTTGTAGGTAAAATAAGATCTGGAAATATTTGTATATTTCAACTGCAGCATATATAAACAAGAAATCGGAAGCTTCGTCGTGTTTTCATTTTTCCTGACCGTCCCTGTAGGGTAGTAAAGCGCGTTTCAACACGCTCTTGGGCAGAGCTCACATTTCTTGATTACTAATGATTATTTTTAATTTTAATTGCAATTAAGAATAGAGCAGCACCATGATCTGTCTGAATTAGAGGGTCAATTAGAAGGTGGACGAACGCGGCAAGATATTTCCCAAGCTTATGGGCTGAGCGAAAGTATAACTTCTCGACTTTGGAATCGCTTTTTGGAAACTGGAGATATTCGGCAAAGACAAAGACAAGGTCGACCAGTGTCCACAACACCAAGAGATTATAGTTACCTTTTACAACTCGCACCAAGAAATCGAATTCTTAATGCAACCCAACTTCGGGGTGAGTTTGCTGCTGCTACTGGAAGGCTAGTATCAACACATGCAATAAGAAATCGTCTTCATAACGTTGGATAATATACTCGAAGACCGCTAGTTTGTATTCCACTTACTACAAATCATGAATCGGCGACGTAATAACTTGTTACGTTCTTTTAAAATTTGCCGCTACATTTGAATTAATGTCGTACTTTAATTTCCGCTCCATAGGAATTAAAATCGTGATTTTAATTGCCGTTTGTATGTCGATTGCAGTTTTCGATATTTTTCTTCTAAATTTAATTTATGAGGGGCCGATTCCGCAGAGCCTTGAAGTTCCCTTTGTAAACCGAAATTGCCGAATATTGTTTTGTTCGCGTTTGGGCCTGGACGCGTTCTGAGAATTCACGTGCCAAAATTGTTCTGAATATTTTATAATATTTCGTAATATGTTGCAATATTTTGGGGGGAAATGCAGCTTCACGTCGCGTTAAGTCTTCAGTCAGTTTTACATCTTCAATGGCTCCGGTCGCTCATTCCATCTACGAGGGCCGTTAGGAAATTAAAAAGTGGGCCTTACATCTTCGCCAGATTCCGGTCTCCGAAATTCCATCAATCGAGGGGCCGTAAATAAATTGAGTACTGCAGGGGCAGCTTGGGGTTTTTCGATGGGTATCCCTTGTGTTTTTTTGTTTCGCTGTTTTACCCTGGGGTGACATCGACATCGACAAATGTCGGATTCATAGAAGTACGCTAGGACTTTAAACCCCAAAAAAAAGGTAATTCATTGCGAATTAGCCGATCGCCTTTGGCGGATTAGTAACGAGCCCATTCGCGACGAACTACGAGGGTTGTGCAGCAAATATCTCTTCTCGCAATTTTCCCGAAGAACGCCTACGTTTTTGCCTGTATCTGGAAAACAAGGCCAGAATTGTACCTGCCTGCATCGAAATTCAAGGTAAAGAACTAAGTTTTTTTGTGCTGTGAAGAAAGAACCACCTTTTCGCGTAAGCTTGCGAAATTTCAGGGGATTGAACTATTTTATGTAACAAGAAGCGACCTCCAGTCGCCGATTGTCTTTTTTGTGTACTACAAAGTGTAGAATAATTTTTTTATATATACTGTGTGGTTCCTGTAAGCTCCGACGTCGCTGGCCACGTAGGTGTTTTGAAAAATATAAATGACGTACGCTAGCGGGGGCAAATTTTATTGTCTGAACGTTCAAATTAAATGCCTGTAATATGGAAATATAAAATCACCATTTGCTGTCTTTTCTTTGTACATTTGTCATTTTTTATACGGGTGTTAAAATGTACGGCCTCTTTTATTATTGTGCATTCTGTATCTGTGTGTGTACGAATTTTGCAAGCTTTGTATATACGAGGAGGCACAATAAAGGTGAGTCCGATTCCCGTAAGCTGCTGGCTTTTCGGCCTTCCAAGAGGACCTACAATCAGCTGTATTTGGAAGGTGGCGCCCACGAATTTTGACCCACTCTGTACACAACTAGGAAGATTTCCTCCCCTAAGCGATTTCTGTGAACTCCCCCTACTCCTCTGAGCTAAGCTGTAGGCCCTTTTCCACCTATCCGGTTGTGGGTCGACGATAAGCTCGTTTGGCCCGTAATAAACTGGAGACTAGTTAATAGACGCATTTTAACATGGCGTGAACTGGCAATACGAAATAAACTATAATTTGTACGGAAACAGCCACAATATAAAGGTGACGGCGTGATGCTATGGACCGGAATAAGTACTGGAGGTCTAACAAATCTGTTTCATTCAGAATGATTCTGCTACCATCCAAAGGTATCTACATGAGATTTTGTTCTTCCGCACGCAGCAACAGTCGAAAAACAATTCATATCTAAGGATGGTAATGCTCATCCACATCGAGCAAACATCGTGAGCAACTGGTTTGATGAAATGGAGTTAAAGAGAATGGACTAGCTGCAAATTCCCCTGATGCTAATCATAAGGAATATGTATAGGGTGCGTTAGAACGTGTTGCTTCACGGAATATGCCACCGATATTTATGGTGGGGCATGTTGAACCTGTTGTATAAAGGCAGAGTTGACACGACTACATCCCCGGCTCTGAGTCAAACTAATAAATGACCTTCGGTATAGTCACCCTGCTTTTGATAGCCATTTACAAATAATGATCTGCTGCTACACAATAAAGTTAAAGCCTAAAGGAATACATCCATAGTGGTAACTCCCATTAGTTTATAAATTTTTGATTGAAATGTAATTTCAATTAACGGAATATATACACTAGTCTATTTAAGTAAATCGTGGTCTTTGTTTATACTTTTTGCCTCTTCCTTGTTTGCTCCTTCCAATTTTTCTCCCGTTCATGAAAAATTAGAATAATGAAAGTTATAGTTCAGAAATTTGTTCAATACACATTTCCCATTGTTTAATTTGCACCGTCCCCTTTCTGCTTTTCGCTCTACTTGTTTTTGTTCTTCCTTCCTCCTTTCTTTTTCTGTATTCTTGTTTCCTGCTCTTCTATTAGAAATTTTGAGCAAATGAAATGTATATCAAATTCTGTAATTTATTCATTTCGTCAATGTAAGTCAGGTCATACGAATTTTGTTTTGATTATTTTTACCCTACTTTCACTTACATCATTCTGCTTCTGTTCTTGTCTTTCTGTGCCCATTATGTTTCTTCTGTCATTTTCCTGCTTTAGAAACACAGAATAACCATGGTTTCAAATAGTTTTGACGAGGATTGGATTTGCTTGAATATAATGCTGCGAAACTTAGTTAATACATCCCGGCTCTACTGCCTTTTAACATTTTTATCTTATCTGCGTTTTCCCAACTGTATCTTCCTTTTTCTCGTTTTTGTTTATTCCTGGTAATTTAAAATTTGTTCAACATGTGTTAACCAACTAACATAGTGTATTCCTTATACTGAGCCAAGTTATATGCTACCACAAGTCTTTTCTTTCTTAATTTTGTTGTCCTTCTCGGTCTCGTTTAACCGTTAACGTATTGTCCTCTTTATTTTAAACATTTAACAAGAAATCTTTTGGCAAATGTACTGATGGAACGCATCGATTTCGGTCAAAATGTAGAATATTTCATTAATTTACTTTCTCCCTCCTCTACCACTCCCATATTATCTCTTCTTTGCCTTTTTCCTGTTCTATTTTTCTTCATTTATTCATCCGTTCCGAAAACAAATTTTTAAAATTAAAGTTGATCAACTTTTCCATCGTATTGATGAAGGTAATATACATTACATTCTATAAAAGAAATGGTATGGCTCAGTCTTTCGTTTCATTCTTCCACATTTGTTCAATTTAGATTTTGTCTTTCCTTGCCAGCCACACCATCATTATTTTCTCCAGTTCGTTAGCCATTTGAAGAATGAAAGTGGTCACCAGCTTCTGTCGCAGAGTCGTAGAGTGTTACAAAAATGTTCCTTCCTGATCTAGGCCTCCCATTTTTATTTTCTTCTGCCCATTTATTTATTTCTTCTGCTTTTCTTTTTATCTGTCAATTCGAAATTTATTTAACAAATGTTTAATCAATTATTGAAAGGCATTTATTGGTTATATGGCAATACACTATATAGACATTTAATATTTTCGCTTATCTTCCCTCTTCTTGCCATCTTCATATTTTTTATCTTTTGTTTCCTATATGTCCTTCTCATCCGTTTATTAGAAATTTAGTCAACGACAATTGCCATTAACTTTCCAACTGCATTGTTAATTATATATGTGTAATTCAATTTTCCTCTCCCATTATCCAATTTTCTATATTTATCTTCTTTATTTTTATCTTATCTTACTATTGTCTCTGTTCTCTCCCTTCTATTTGAAGTTTAACAACAAACATTTTATATATCCTAGTTTAACATTTCTCAAAATTGTCTATGGAACAAAATTTATTTTGACTGTATATTCGGTATTATTAGGTTGAAGCGATTGCATGAGCTACTATTTAATTAGTTGGGTATTAAACAGTTATAAGAAAAAAAATTAAATTAGAAGTGCGCGATGAATGATGTTTACTGAATACAAATACACATAATCTAAAAATGAAAACTATGATTGTAAGAAATTCACCTAAAAATAAGACAACAACGTAGTCCAATAGTACTTTAATAAGCGGTGTTGCCACCGCGAGCTATAATTAGAGCATGACAGCGCCTAGGCATGCGTAAATTAAATTATCAATTGATTCTTGGGGCAGCAATGCCCTTTGCTGAGCTGAAGCATTTTGGAATGCTAGACGTATTTGAATATCCGTTATTACGGGCATTAGCCTTCTTTGAAACGTGTCCCGTATATACTCAATCGGGTTGCGGTCCGGAGATTGGGCAGACACCACTGCAGAACGGAGATAACCTCTTCCTGGAACCAGTTAGTCACCCTTCGCACCGTATGAAGACGGGCGTAATTGTGCATAAACACCATTTTTGGGCCAGCAGCATCGGCAAGGGACGGTCAACAGGTTCCAGTTCACGCTCTAAATACTCATTTTGGATCATCATGCTGTCCAAGAGAACAAGATATGTTCGATGCCGCATGATTATTCCTGCACGAATCATTATTGTGCATCCTTTGTAGGTATGAACTTCCTGAACATACCTCAAGCGTTCTAGTCCAGTCTCACGACATACTCTCACCCTTCTACGGTGAGGCCTATATCCAAATTGGGAGTCTTCTATGAACAAGATGGAGCTTCATTCTTGTTGACCCCATTCGACGCGTTCTTCAGCCCAGGCAGGCTAAATGAGCAACACGATTGCCGAAATGTAAAGCAGGAACTCTGAGTGGACGTCGAGCATGTAGTCTCACTTCGCGAAGCCGGTTCCTGATTGTTTGATCCGTAACTGTTATCCCATGGGTGTTGTGAAGAGTCGCTACCAGCTCTCGCGCTGTTATGGTGAGATTAAGCTTGGCTAGCAATACCAGAATCCGATCTTCTGCCGCTGTTGTTACCCTTGCAAGCCCTTCTTGTCTGTCGGCTGCATCACTAGTTTTGTTATATCGCCTCCACAATCGACAAAGCACCCCCCGCAACGTGCTGAATTCTTCAGCAACATCAACTTGACGACTGCCTTCTTCCAGATACCCACAGTACCTAGCATTTCATCCCATGTCTAAACTGACGCTCCATTATTGAAATTAATGTTAAATTAACATTAACACCAAATGCTATGAATACAGAATAACTAATAGATTTTTTACCAATATCACAAGAAGTACAATGCGCCTGTTCACAGAGATAACATTGACATTTGTTGTACTTTGTTGTAAAACAGAACTTTTGAAACATGACTGTGGTTCGTTCTAACACTCTGCTGCTATTTAAACGTTAGCAAATTAAATAAATGCGTAGTCAAGTAAATATACCTAATTCGGTGCAAGAGGTGATCATAATAGAACTTGTTCCTTAAACCAGTTTGAGCAGTGTAATTTATATCAGACAAAAATTACTTTAAATTGCCTTTTTTCCTTTTCCATCTACTCTGAAATTCGTTCTTCTGCAACGCTGTTCAATATCCTATATTTCATCTCCTTCCCATTCGAAAATAAAAAACAGATTTGATTAACTTAAGCTTATTGCAATAAAATGTTATTTTTCCTAGTCTGCTTTTTCTTATCACATTTCCCAATATTTTTTGCTGTTATTGTCACCTTCTTCTAAAAAATATCACTCGAAATTTTTTTCCTCTTCTCGGCCGCCTCCTTCTCTTTTAATAGGAATTCTAAATAATTATAGTTTCCACCAGGTTTTGGTTTAATATCATAATGTAACAAGCACTTATAAAGCAAACAGTAAAAAAAATTAATTAATGTTTAATATACGTCAGAAGACTGTTGTTGTTTACGCTTACAATAATAAATTGCGTGATCCCCTACGTAATCTAACAAATATACCGAAATAGCGTTGGATATTTTAATCTAAAGTAAGCCGGCAAAATAAACAACGTAATTTTACGAAGTAAATTGAGAAACATATTTGAGCAGCCTGTCGTAACTTTACCGCTTTGATATTTTATAGAATTTGTTCCAATTTCTGCGACCTTCTAATAATAATAATGACAGGTTGGTAATCCGCGCTCTGGAGGTGTTACTTTAGACGTCTGATTAACATCAAGTGTCATTTTTGGGGAAGCAAGCTGTGAATATTTATGAGCTTAATGCCATGTTCTTATAAAGTTATTACGTTCCATGTTTTTCCGAAACCTTGGTATAACCGGAAAACTCAAGCCCCGAGCGTTTGAGATTGAAATTTGAAGTAGCAAATCGTATTAACACACAAAATTAACGAAAATATTAGAAAATGGTTTTCGTGTTGCTTTGTTAATTATTGTAATGACAAAGAAATAGAGCATAATTTAGTTTTTAATTTCTGCTTATAATTCCTACTAAATATTTCTGTTAACTTTTTCCTCAACATCTGTCTATGGATTTCACAAATTTGTGTTAAGATATTTTGCGGGTATTATTAACATGTTATCCATCTCATTAATATTTGAATTCAGTCTGTTATGGTGGTCCTTCCGAGGGGCGTATAAAAACCACTGAATTTTAAATTTAAATATGGTTGCAACACTCCTGCATTTCGTTTATGCACTATGCAGTATGCGATCAGAAATCACTTGCGCCGACACGCAGGTTACGTACAACAGATAACAAAAGACAGACTTCCTGATCTGTCAATAAATATTGGACAGTTGTATACACCGAGGGTCCTCCAGCTCTCAACGCCTGGACTGGGAATCGAACAGGATCCGGAAGCTCGTCTGCCGGCTAGCTGCTGTGGCCGCAACCATTCTTAATCATAAAGTAATCACTACAATTATGCATATCTTCTGATGCACCAATCATCCAGAGGAAACTCTGCAACTTGACTAGGTCCAACCAGATACTCTGTTATTCACAGGAAGTCGCAGGGGGACATTTCCCCTCAGCCCCACATGCAAAGGGGACAGTATAATCAGCGACCTTTCCTTCACGTACAAGTCAGCCGATGTCCTTCTGGCGTTGGTGTAACATTTATAGTAATAATAATAATTCAAACTAGGCGCCTTCGCGAGGGTGCCTCTGCCAGCTAACTACCACCCCCAATCATTACTAGGGGAATAACGATTAAACATGTCACATATATTATCTACTCATACAGCTATGTATATTAACTACGCTACTGTTTCCAACAACAACTTACATAGATACACCAATATTGTATAACAACAATAATAAGACCCAGTGCTTTAAATTACATATAATAACAAATAGATAACGCGCTACCATTCGGGTAACACATATAATACTTCATGGGATATAAACCATAATCTCACCAGCGACGCCACTGCTTATATTAACTGATATTGCCTTTGTAGCCCATTTTTATGTACAAACACATAAGTGATAACACTAAATTCGCACCATGCCTCAGCTTAGAGGATAATCGCATCGCAATCAGTTAGTATGTTCGCAAACGCTATTAATCAGTTAGTACCCAAAGATATTCAAGCTTAGGCCTAGCTACCAACAATGCGCCAACGCCACTGCTTATATTAACTGGTATTGCCATTGTAGCCCATTTTTATGTACAAACACATAAGTGGTAACACTAAATTCGCATCATGCCTTAGCTTATAGGATAATCGCATCGCAATCAGTTAGTATGTTTGCAAACACTATTAATCATTTAGTACCCAAAGATATTCAAGCTTACGCTTAGCTACCAACAATGCAGCCCTCTGTAGGCTGCCGCTGGTGACCCTTCTTAACATCCTGCTTCCCCTTATTTTTCCTTTACATTACAAGAAACACTTTCCTACCCGGCCTCTCGTTTAGGCCTTCATAATTCTTCCCAGATGTTTTTGAGAGCTGATAGAAGGTAGGTATACTTCTGTAAATATTCATTTGTTGAGCGTACATTTAAGTAATATTCAGATTAGGCACAAACCGTTGCCTAAGAAGTTATATTTACAATATTTGTTTGCCACCGTACCGATTATTCATTGTTAAGGGTGACAAAAAAGATAAAACTAATAAGTGAAACATGAATACCTAAAATTACAAAAGAGAGAAGCACATAGCAAACAACTGACTTAGAAAAAATTGAAATACTTCATGAATATCTCTCAAAAGTTTATACTTCACATCCTATAGAAAGTGATTCATCCACGAAGATATGAATCAGCTGCTAAATACCCCTGCTTAGCTGTTCAAACCAAAACGTCATTTTTCCGAGACTTTAAATGGTAATGGGGTTACGACCTCATTGCTTGTAAAATGCTAAGAAAACTCCTAATCCAAGGTATACCACTTATCATAGCTATTTTCAACTTGATATTGCGAGTAAGTTACTATCCGTCTCAGGGGAAACTGGTACATATAATATCTATCCCAAACCAGCCAAATCTCTTTACAAAGGTGAATCCCACAGGCCGATTAGCTTGCTCCCAGTAATTTCAAACGCTTTTGAATAATTGTTACTGAAATTGCTACAGATGATATTATTAGAGAACATCATACTCCATCATCAATTAAATTCAAAAAATATCATTCTACGGCAGAGCAAGTACGCAGAATTATTAATGCCATCGAACAAGACCTACAAGTAGGTATGGTACGATGGCCTTTTATTTAAGATCAAGCTCATTTTACCAAAATCCTATTTATATCTTTTAAAATCACACCTCGCTAACCAAACGGCATAATTACAAATATACACACCGTCAAATCAAAACCGGTGTGCGCCAAGGTAGTGTTGTGGCACCAGCACACGCATACTTCTTACTTGCCAACACACTTCAAGACTGTCACAGTAACTTTCGCATGGTTTAGGTCTAGGTATTCTGCCATCTGATTTTGATATGCATCAATCAACTCAATATCTACATTAAGAGGGATGCAATCATGGTAGAAGGGCGGGGATGGCTCAGTGGTAGAAAAGCCATGCTTTGGATGTAATGGCCCAAAAGCTTCCCGGTTTGAATCACTCCAGGGTCGGAAAGTTTACTAATTCTCTGGGTGATCGGTACTGGGTCTCGGTCTCCATTTGCCATTGGGGATCAAATTAACGGCACTCCTCGTGTTACGATCGCACTAGAGGAGTGACAAAATCATATACACAAAAATACATCACGCAACAGCAAGTTAAGCATGGTTACGCACCAACATGGTAACCCGCAGAGTCGAGCCCTGTTGTGCATTGCACAAACTAACTTAGACTTGTCTCACACCAAAAGCGATGGGCCTCTAAGGCCTGTGAAAGCTTCATAATAATAATAATGGAATCATGGTAGATGAGATAGTAGAATACGTGCAAATGAACCTAAATCAACCCACGTATGTGACAGAATTTGTAAAATACCTTGGAATATACATCGATAAACGACTAATATGTCTTACACACATATGGAATAAGAGAAAGCAATTACATTTCTAACTGAGCAAACTCTATTGGCTTGTAGCAAATACTTTTGAACATACACTACACAACAAACCACTGATATACAAAGTCTTCTAAGCCAGTATGAATATATGGTGTCCAGCTTTGGGGCACAGTCAGCAATTCCAGCACAGAAATTACCATTATTAGTCTGACTGGTGATGAATAACTTTTTTATTTGCGCATTTGTTCATATTATATTTAACTTGTTTATGTTGTTATCTGTACATTCCTTATATTTATTTCTGTGTATTCTATTTATTCTATACAATATCCTTATCATTCGTATTAACCACAAGAAAAAGGATTATTTTCCGGAATACGACCAACTACTTTAAGAAAACTACATCTGACTGTGTAACGTATAGAAAATACGCTCAAATTTAACTGCAGAGCCCTCAAGTGCGCAATTCTAAAATTTTATTTTTAAAATTATAGCAGCTATAAAAAAATCCATAAAGTTCGAAAGCAGGCATTATGGGCTATCGTATGATACCAAATGCGAGCGGTTTCCCATTAAGCAAAAAATATTCAAGGCGATAGTAGTCATAAGTTAGTGGACTCATCCTAAACATCAAATTCTCTAGAATGCAGGGTGAGGGAAAGTGCTTAGAACAGCAAACTTCAAAACTAAAACGACCATGTTACGAGCTGTTCCTTTTAATTCGTAATGAAATTTCGTGTTAATGTAGGTGCGTTCACAAGGCTACTTTTTTCGCAGTGATTAAGGTTAATGAAGGTGCGACACGCAAAATTCGTTGGCAAAATCTAACACTCATATCTCGACATCGAAACAACCAACCCTCGTTTGAATGCGATACGAACTGTCTATTAATTGGATTATCACGACAACAGTCGGTAACATTATCACCGAGATTGTTAGGTCAACTGACAGGTAAATCTAGTTAGAGATATCTAGTTAAGCCTCGCAGTTCGAGATTTCATCCTTCGTTATAGCTGGTATCTCAATTCGTTAGACCTGTCCGACTCACCTTTACTACTCCATTTGAACAGAAACATCCCGAAGGAAAAGGCGTTTCCTCGAGGAGGTTCCCGTAATTCAACAGGCTCGGGATGTCTATTCAGGAATTAATCAAGCGGGGAGAGTTCGATCGCGTCGATTTCGGATTTCTCGGGGCACGATGAGTGTCAAAATTAGATCAAGTACTACGTAAAACGTGAGAGGATATTCTGGATGAAGTACAGTGTATCAATCTTTACTCTCCAACCCTTTGAAACGTGAGGAACAAAAAAGCTTCTTAGGAGGAAATTCCACACCCCAATCTTGCTGCGTTATTATCGCGAATAAACTTCAATCTCCGTAAGCCTCTAAAAACAACCTAAAAAGCCAGAGATATTTTTTACCGCATCCGCTCCGCCTTGTCACCTTATCCCTCTAACGCCTTCCCGCTAATACAAAATTAGGGCCAGGAGATGTAAGACACAAAACGAAATACAGTAAAGCGGGATGATAATTTAAGGAGTTTCTCCGTTACGCACGAAATTTTTTGTATAAAATATACGGCGCCCGAAACAATAAGTGAAAATTTTAGGACCATTTGTCCTTATTTCGGCTACGAGAGGGAAAATTAAACTGAAATTGCTTTGCCGAAACGAAATAAAAACTTGAGGTATGAGTTCAGTTTCATGCTTTTGTAGTTTCTGAAGGGTTCGTGTGAATTTTGCTGAACAGGCTGAAAGTGCGTTAAAATACAGTTTTTCAATTTAAGGCAGTTTAAAAATGTTAGATTTTTCTTTATTGGAAATGTGTGTTATAATCTAATCTATTTGAAATATTTAGTAATTGAGCAGATCAATTTGACATGTATTTTAAGAACTGAAGTCCACACTCCCTAATGATGCTGTTTCTCGTGTCATACTTTTTTATAACAGTGAATCTAAACATAAAAGTAAATAACAATATAATAATAATACACAGTGTGTCCCAACTCCACCCTCAATAACTTTGTAAGTGATCAAATTTGAAAACTCGGCGAGACAGGTCAGCAATAGTTTAGAGGGAGCAATCTTTTACCATGTACCCTACCCTACTTAGTCCCCCTATGCCCCACCATTACAACCCCAAAATTTTAAATAACAAGGGGTTTCGAGTAATACTTCATTTGAAAGATTGTGAAATTTTGTGCAATTCTATCTATTCCTTTTTCAGAAATGGCATTTTGAAGTTTCCGATGCGTAAATAAAAATTAAAATGCTGAAAATCCGATAAGAAATTAAGCGGCGTAAGTCCCGATTCTAGGCCAAGTTATTGTCGATTCTACGTTGAGTACAAGGCAAATGGCTATTTTATAGGGTATTAATCGTATTCAACGAATTTTTAAACACCGCATACAACTGTTATCCCTAACACGGATATTCCTACAAGAATAGTTTGCTACAAGAACTCGATGAAGACGACTTTCGCCGCCGTAAGGCTATAAATAAACGGGTGATAAATAATTCGACGCTTCTAATCGCATTCTTACTGTTTCCGAAAAAAAAATGAATGTAGCTCTTTCTGAACTCGAATAAATCAATTTAAATCTTCAAAGGAAACAACGACCACTACGAAATACGGCGTGACGCCGACATCAAACAAAAGCATTCAAACGATTACGATAATGAAGTCTAATCATTCTAATGCTCGTAATTCAAAAATAGACAAACTGCTACAAAGTAAATTCCTTGAACTGCCAATGGTATATCTTTTGATAATTATTGCCATTTAAATTTTTTTTTATGGGATTAGAGATGGATGAACGGCAATGACCGTATTATAAGTTTAGTGTCACAAAACACGCCAGATTCGAATTCGGTAGGCCACCCTGTATATTTGGCCCTAAGGATGCTGATTCTCGTGTCATAATTTTCTTATAAACTCTTATGGAACTTATGTTTTCACCATAGGGGCGGAGATGGCTCAGTGGTAGAAGAGCCAAGCTTTGGATGTAATAGACCAAACGCTTCCCGGTTCGAATCTCCCCGGGGTCGGAATTTTTCTAATTCCTGGGTGATCGGTACTTGGTCCCGGTCTCCATTTGCCATTAGGGATCAAATTAATGGCACTCCTCGTGTTACGATCGCACTAGGGGAGTAACAAGATCATATACACAAGAAATACATCGCACACCAGCAGGTTAAGCATGGTTACGCACCAACACGGTAACCTGCAGAGTCGGGCCCTGTTTTGCATTGCACAAACTAACTTATTATGTCTCACACCAAAAGCGATGGGCCTCTAAGGCCTGTGAAAGCTTCATAATAATAATAATAATATTTTTACCATATGATGTCTACACATTTATGATCACACCTTCTAATGATTTTATTTCAAGTGTCATAGTTTTTATATAAAAATGAAACTTAACATAGAAAAGAGCCGGAGTTTACCTGGAGAACCCGGGGCACAAGAGAGTTTCGAACTTGGGAGGTATACCACGGTTTTCCAGGCGAAAGTCTGTGCTCTCTTGGTGGTGGCCAAGAAGGAAGAGAATATATCAATTGCAGATCAAGTGGTATACATCTGGTCCGACAGTCAAGCGGCGCACAAAGTCATCTGTTTACCCAGGACGAGGTCAGCCCTCATCCTGGAATGTGGAGACGCTCTTGAAGAACTCGCAAGAAGGCTGAAAGGCGTAAAACTGGTCTGGGTACCGGGGATGCTGTGGAATCCCTGGCAACGAGAAGGCTACAAGCTTGCCAAACTGGAAGTCAGGAAAACCCGCCTTTCTAAGTTTTTCCAGGCAATAGGTCATGTCATCCCAAATTGAATGGATACACGTAAGGCTGAAGGAATATGGCGGAGACTCAGGGGATGTTGAAAGTCACAACGTTTTATAGCCTGCGTAAATCTAAAGTGGTATGGCTATTAGATAAAAGCTGAGAGACTCTTAATCTACTGATAAGAGTGTAGTGTAGAGAACGACCGACTATGTCAAGCTTTCGGAAGGCAGGAGGAAATCGCTTACCACTTTCTAGGAGAATGCGAGGCACGAACGAGACTGAGATAAAAGTTTTCGGTGCTGCAACACCTCACAGTACAGTACAGAGTTCCCTTGCATAAACGAACATCCTGTTAATCATTAGAATGCCAGCAAGGTTTGTTGTGTTGTTTGTAGTGATGATTGAAAGGATGCCAGCGGTTAGTAAAAAGGGTTCGTAGGAACTTACTTGCTGGGCATCCCAGGGCCCCCCATAATCTACTACTACTATAACTACTTTTAAATATAAATAAATCTTAACATACTTTATCTGACCATACGGATTTAACAGCAACGGTGGCGTCGGTGATTAGCTAAAGTAGCGAAAATAAACGTCTAACAAATAAGTAAACATAGAAATAAGCATGTTTATTCTCAATAATGTCTTTGATTGTGTCATAATTTTAATATATTATTAATTTAATTGATATTTTTATCGAATAATTTATTATTTTATATATTTATAATACCTATAAATTAAAAATCAGTATCTACAACTCAATTTTCTAAATTTTACGTAAAACTAATTACAGTCGAACTCCCAAAGGACCCAAACATCACTATATTATAGAATTCATATTTGAATACGAAATTAATCTCATATATTGATAGTTGGCACCATTTCAAGAGATATTTTAATTATAAAACTGATTAACCGACAACCTAAATTACTTTCAGTCCGAATTAAGTTCCTCGTGCTGTTTTAATACTTTTCCGCTGTTGTCTACTATATGCGACACATTGTTTCTAGGTATACCAAATTTTGCGGTGAGGTCTTCTTGTTTGACACCCCAATGGATGTCTTCCAACATCTTCAACTTGTCTCCAATAGTCCACATTAAGCGATGCGTAAACCAAAACTTATGCTAATTGCATCATAGGTCTGTTGTCCATTAGCTGTACAAAAGTACAACTTCTTTGGAATTTGTGAACATTTTATAATCTGCTTACAAACTTAAAATTGTTGCTTCACTAAGAAATTTCTTTGGAAAAACACAAATAAGGGATAGTTTGTCATAATCCGCTCAAAATTTTACCTGGATACCTGAGTAATATAGTAGAAGGATGAAATAAAAACATCACAATATAGAGGCTTTACATCATAATATAGAGGTATTTTACACGTAATTGAGTCTAAAGGTTAAAATCCTCGCAAGAAAATTACTATATAGAAAAAATTACTAAATGGGGGTTCACCATATGGGAGTTCGACTGTATACAGCTTTTAGGGGTCTGGGTCGGCGAGTGGTTCTCCTTCTTGCAAGCAAGGCTACAGAGCAATTCAGGACGTTCGGGGGTGGGTTTGATACCGGGCCCTAGCGATACAGGTTTCTCTTAGGTAATAGATAGTTTAAGTAAGATATAGGTTAGTCAAGGTACAATAAGCTGCAGTAGCGTTAGTACCTTAAGGGTCGAACAAAAAATAGACTGTTTATTTCACAGTACACACCATGTTAGTTTAAAATTAAAAAACTTAGGAATTAAAAATAGTTAGATCGTAGATTTACCGTTTTCCATTCTCCTACGCCATATCGTCAAACCGAGTTGGTAAACTATCGAAACTGTGTAATATTATTTGCTCTTGCTGTACTTGTCAGAAAATCAACAAGTTTATTGCCGAGCCTAAAACTGAATTAAATTGGAAACTAATAGTTTGGAAAAGCGTAGTACTAAAATAAAGCGTCCAAAGCACGCACGATTCGGCAAAGGATAAAACAAGAAGTTTACTTGCGAGAATCGCCTCGCTACTGGAGAAAATTTCCTTATAAAATAACCGTAACACGATTTTATGTAGGGCACATTTTACGTCCCATAATTCGAAACAAGATTTCTTGTAATCTCAATTCTTCTCTGCAAGACAGTTGGGTAATTTGTTTGGAGCCTCGCGTAGTCACACCAAGGCAAACATCAAGAAGAGTCGGACTCTGTAGAAAACTTAGAACTTGCGTTAAGGGCAACCTGATTAAGTTTGCGCCTAGTTTGCAGTAGTTTTAAACTTCGGCTCGACCGATTCTGCAGAAATAACGCTCGCAACACGCTGCCAACTTTGCACATTCTGGTTACGTTGCCAAATTTCGCAGATGTTACGATCTGCCACCTTAGCGCCGGCTTAAATTATAGTTCCCGGCTCAGTTAGCTCCCCATCTTCAGGAAGTATTTCATTACCTGTTTTGCTCATTAAATTTGGATTAGGTGTAAGTACTGAGTATTCAGTTATGCCGCCAAATATACAGCTCCAGGAAATTGAACTTCGGTCTCTGCCGGGGAATTTGCACAAGCATTCTTGAGGAAATCAAATGCCTTTTAACTTGAACTTTCTTGAACTTATTACCGAGTTACTTTAACCTTCGTAATTGTGCCGCGATGAAGGCGCTGACCTTTTTGTTACGTGCGAAGGAATTTCAGCTCGTCTACCGAAGCCCCAAAGTAATATTTTATCGCGAAGCTCCAGGGATAGTCGCCTGCAAAGACGTAATCAAGTAATGTAAACAAGCATTATTTGTGTGAAAACCGTTCATATTTTCTGTCTGACAGAAATGTTTTCGCTACAAAACCGTGGGGATATCCCTTACCACGACAATATATTAATACACATGAAGGTATATTTCTACAACTAAATTGCCATCTTGACTAGAATCTCATTAAGTATCCAAAGTAACTTTGAATGAGAAAACTTTTAAAGATAAGTTCGTCACCAAGTCAACAATGTAAGTGTACCTACTCGTGATATTATCAAAAGAAGACTTACAGTTTAAATCCAATTAAGGGATTGTCTTTAGTAGATAAATTAAATGATTTATTAAAATCAAAAAATTCTTCCACTTTTCAAAATTTATATTATTTCACATCAAAGTAATCTTACTTTGAACAAATTGTAGTTTATATTTTATGCCATGGCTCATCTCGGGCTTGATTTATCAAATCTATGATTTTTATGAGAGCTACATGTTTTGTAAACATAATTTTAACATTAGGTTTGCAGAATCTATTTTTGGTTACAGGAAGTGACAGTAAGAACAATCAGTTTGGCAAATCCCTAATATTACTGAAGTTTATCTTTAACGTTACCTGCCAAGGTTCGAATATTAATGTTCGAACAGTTTGGAAATCACATGTTTGCGTATGTTATCAGAGCCCTTAGTTAAGAGATGGAACGAAATTTAAACAAAATTCTGTTTTTCAAGTAAGAACCTTAGAAGGTCGTCGAATTAGCAACATTTAATCTTAAGTTACATTTCCTAGTTCAATTTTCAATAACATTTGGAAGAAAACAATTAGAAGAAGCAATATTTTTATTTATTCAATTCGATATCTATTTTGATTCAACGGAAAAGTAAGTAATCTACAAACCAAAAATATATATATGCTGCAAGTGTGTATTTAAAGTAATGTTTTGTGCCATTACTAAATTTGCTTATGTTGTCTCGTCAAGGGGTTAGGTATGGTCTAATTATGGAAACTTAATTCATTAATTTCCTTCCTTCCTTCCTTAGTTATCTAACCTAGTTGTCTATTACCGTTTGGTAATGAGATATTTGTACCCAACTTGAATAGTTCCCCGAAAGGGGATATCCATTTCTCGAATTAAATAATATTTTGTTCATCTCGATAAATTCTTTTAACTCAGCTTTTCTATTTCGGATTTCCGTTTACTAGTTAATGCTTCCCCATTATACTTCTTCAATATATTTTACAAAAAACTAGAAGAATGGCACTTTGATACCTATACCTATACCTAAAATTATTGTGGGGTAACACTGCTCAATACTACCCTTACGCTGGCAATAAGATAATCACCGAGAAAATGAACTCCCTAATTAAATTACAACATGAACAACAAAGCTCTAAAATACAAAGATCTTGCCTAGATGCCACCTTCAATTTAGCAAGAAAACAACTGTCATGTGCTTCGTTAAGTTTACTAAGAGAAAGAAATGTACTAGCAAATATAGTAATACAAAATATAAATACTAATAACTAGAGCTAGGATAGTTAGGCAAAATAAAGTCTCGAAAAAGGCAGGCAAAAAGGCAAAAGAAAAGATATAAAAAAGCACTAAAAAGGCAAAAATAAAGTAAAAAAAGCCAAAACGAAAAAAAAAGGCAAAATTACCAAAAAAGATAGGAAAACAAAAAATTACAAAATCAGAAGAATACTGGGGGAAATTAAAACAAACGGCGTTAATGTTAACACATTCGAAAATTGTGAAAAAACAGGCTGATTCAGTAGTAAACTTTCTCCTGACAATACTGGTATCCTCATTAAAATGAATCTCAAGAAAATAATCCTTCTGCGAAATTTTCAGCCGGTAACAATAATGGGTTAAACCCACTAAACCTCTACGTTTAAGTGCTTGGGCATAATACTTTCTACAATTTATTTAAGAAATTTAAAATGTGCATTTTTCTTGGAAAATTGCTCGTACAAATTTTCTTTAAATTAAAAATTTAATAACTAGATTTCTTAAAATTTTATTTTAATATACCATAAAAGGCACAAAATGGCAAGGAAAATAGGAAAAAAGGAAAAAAGACCCAAAAAAGGCAAAATAAAATTTGCATTTTTAAATTGCACGCAACGGATTTAAAATTGGGTCTGCTTTTAATCCTTCTATTTATTAAAAAAGGCAATTTGCCCAACTATCCTAGCTCTACTAATAACATTGTGGAAATAGAAGTAAATGGTAACAAATGTGGACCAATACAAATAAAATTTGGTATATATCATGAAATTCTTACATTCCTGGACTCTCCGTTCCAAAGAGTCTACCTCTTAAACCCATAACCACCAAAGAGGTATAAGAACAAATAAAGAAGACCAACATAAAAAAACTCCAGGTTACGTCAAATTACTGGGACCATCATCAAGCAACTGCCAAGCAAAATTATACAAGCCCTTAAACACTTATACAGTGCAATACTCATGACTAAGTACTTTCCAAGCCAATGGAAAACTGCACAAATCATCATGCTGCCGAAACCAGGTAAACCACTTGGTGAAATAACATCATACAGGTCCATAAACCTACTCCCCATCCCGTCAAAGATTTTTGAAAAACTGGTTCTGCGTAGAATAATTCCATTCCTTGAAAATCAAGAATTAATCCCTAAACACCAATTTGACTTTCGGAGTCAACACGGCACCATCGAACAGGTACACAGGGTAGTTGACAAAATATACAAGGATCTGGAAAGAAAACGATACCGTTCTGCGGTGTTTCTAAACGTGAAGCAAACCTTTGATAAGGTATGGCATCAAGGCGTACGCTACAAACTAAAAAAGCACTTACCTTACCAGCTATATGAACTGATGAAGTAAAATACCAAATGAAACCACAACTATCAAACCCACCTCCTCAGACATTCCACAGGGTAGCGCCCTAGGTCCCATACTGTATTTACTATATACAGCCGACGTACCTACATATCGCCTAACAACAACTACTTATGCGGATGATATGGCCATTTTAGCATCACATGTAAATCCACAATCGGCGTCATCGAGGTACTTCCAAGTTCATCTCAACAAAATTCAACGCTGGACTAGGACATGACGAATTGGACTGAATGAAACCAAGTTCCATGGCGTCACATTCACTATGAAAAATGACAACTGTCCACCAGTAACCGTAAACGGACATCAACTTAACCATACAGAATCAATAAAATACTTAGGACTACATCTCGATAGGAAACTAACTTGGAGAACCCACATATTTAACAAGCGTAAACAACTAGGTCAATTTCGTAAGTTATACTGGATGATCGGAAGAAGATCGAAACTATATTTCGAAAACAAGATACTAATCTATAAAATAGTTCTTAAACCAATATGGACATACGGAACTCCCTTAGGGGGAACTGCGTGCACATCAAATGTGGAAATCATTGAAAGATTCCAAAACAAAGTGTTACGAACAATTGTTGATGCACCGTGGTACGTTCCCAATAAAGTAATTCTTAATGACCTGAGTGTAGCCACAGTGAAATGCGAAATACAGAAGTAAAGTCCGCGACAGACAGGACAGACTTAGTGCTCATCCAAATGGCAATATACATCACCTAATGGACGATAACAATAAACCAAAAAGATTAAAAAGGTTTAAACCATCAAAGATACCCACACGGTTTCAACATTAATTAGTTTACTTAATTGCAATTTTAATTTCAATTAGCATAGACCTAGGATTATCATAAATACTATTAAGATAAAGATAATGTAATGAGAGTGTTCGCTGGAACTCTCCTTCACACGACTAAATGTAAGCAACAGTGATACTGCATTTACAGTCTGATTATTATAAAGTACTTATTGCCCTACTCTATAGGGCAGGTTGTATAATAAATGGAGTTAATAAAAAAATAAATATGTCGTGATGACTCCTTGAATCACCATTGCTATAGATAAAATTATAAAGGAAATTAAAGCAATCAAACCAGCAGAAACAGAAGTAATATGTTAAGCGGACGTAGATTGCATTGCGGAAACCGAATGTGATCTGCAGCAACTATTGCTGCAAATAGTGAATATCTGTAAGAAATATAATATGAAAGTATTTATTAATAAAATAAAATCCATGATAAACAGTAAAAGATTAAGGAGAGCTAAATTGAAAATTGATGAAAATGTGATCGAACATGTATCGAAATATTATTTCCCAGGAAGTAGTAAAATAATGAAGATCAAGTTGTTATGCAAAGTGTGAAAGCAAGAACAATATCATGCAACCTGAACAACATCATCTGGAATAACAATTATTTAAATACCAAACTTAATGTTATATTACGAAGCTTTCACAGGCCCCATCGCTTTTGGTGTGGGGCAAGGCTAAGTTAGTTTGTGCAATGCACAACAGGGCTTGACTCTGCAGGTTACCGTGTTGGTGCGTAACCATGTTTAACCTGCTGGTGTGTGGTGAATTTGTTTGTGTATATGATCTTGTTACTCCTCTAGTGCAATCGTAACACGAGGAGTGCC